>JAFEJD010000534.1:0-10854 GCA_018296065.1 Blastomyces percursus
CAACGTGGGCGTTGCGGTCGTCATGGACATCGTCATCTGGGGTGTCGTGGTCGTCATGAGCATCGCGACCAACGTGGGCGTTATGGCCATCTGGAGCGTCTTGGGCATCGTGGCCTTCTGGGGCGTCATGGCTGACAGCATGACGGCGGCGAGGACGTGTTATGGAACGGCGATGAGGGATATCTGGGTGCCTCACTTCTCTCGAACGCAACTTGTAAGCATTGGCCGTTTGAACGGCACTGGTTTGTCTGCGGGTTCTAGCCATGCTGTCAGGATGGGGGAGGTAAGCAAGAGCAAGGTGTGGGTGAGATAAAAAGGAAGAAGGAGGAGAACAAGAGGACTCGAGGGGGAACCCACGCATATTTATACCCGCAGCAAAATCACAGCCGCCTCGCAATCACAAGACCAGCTGCATTCCAGCTGCAGGGGTAGAGATGCGGGGAGAGGACAAGATCCGACGACATCTTTGAAACAGCAGAGAGGCGTCCCCAGGGAGAGAGGTAGCCCTAGGGAG
The DNA here is from genome assembly GCA_018296065.1 of Blastomyces percursus. NCBI lineage: Eukaryota > Fungi > Ascomycota > Eurotiomycetes > Onygenales > Ajellomycetaceae > Blastomyces > Blastomyces percursus. Next base: position 515 of record JAFEJD010000534.1, read on the forward strand.
AGGTTCTAGGGGACGTGGGAAAGGCGTCGCGGCGAGGTGTCCCTGGAATTGGCTCGCGCCCCAAGAATGGACCAATTTCAGAAACCTGCCGCCAGCTGCTTTTTGAGCAGGCAGTTTTTCAAATAAATCCGGAACCATTCTTTGCATCTCACGGTTCCTGGTTCCCTAACTCCTTACTCACACTCATCTGCATACTATTTTCATACACTATTCAACGTTTCCGATTTGCGCGCGGTGGATTTGCGCAGGGAAGGGACACCATCTGAAGACTAACCTTTTCCCTTCCTAGAAATCGATATGTTCGTTGATGCTGCTTCATATTGTCCTTTCTTGCAAATGCCTTATTGCATACTGGGCAAAGGACGCCCTTTTCGCCTGTGTGATTTCTGCCATGTCGCCCAGCAGATACCTGGGCATCCACACCAGAGAAATTTTTTGACTCTGAAAACACCAATCTCTCCGGGCGACTTGAGCTCATTGCGTTCTGTTTTAATGACACTGAGCAGATCGAAGAGGTTAACCCCACCCGGCGTAAGATTAATCTCATCATCATGTCTGAACAAATTCGACAAGAAGTGGAATATCAGTGTTCAAAACACAAGATAAACCACAGAGCGACCACCGACCCCCAGAAACCAAGCATAACAGACACTTTTAGCCCACTATCTCAAAATGAGAGGAAGAAGAAGCACCGGAAGCTAAAGAAACAATCACTCGATGGAAGCAGCTGGGCTCGGATTGAGCCTCGTTGGATGGTCCTCGCCTTGAAAAACGCTGCGGTGAAAAGGTTGGTCTTACCTAAAAGATGCAGTAAGATATGATCAGCTGATTAGATCACTTTATTAGCTTCGAGGAGAAACGGTGGGGATTGATGGAAATCGAGGCATTGAATGCATATGTTAGGGTTCTGCGCGCGTACGCTGAAAAATACTTACTGTCGACAGCGTATTCAAAGATACTTGAAGAATATCATCAGTGTGCTCCACTCAGACAAGATCGATCCGAAGCCTTCCCACTGAATGAAAGTCGAAAACGAGTATCTTCTTCCACAAATAATTATCCTAGCAAAAAAAGATACCATAGGCAAACAGAGCAAGCTTGTCGCCTCCCACAAGATGAGACAGGGCATGAACCCAACCCAGCAAACGCAAATGGACAACACACTCAGCCAACTACATCTGGGATATTCCAGTCTGACAATATGCCAGTTCTTGGAAATCCTTCATCAGAGCAGCAGGGTGTACAATTGGAGAGGGAACAAGGTACTTTTAAGTATATCTAAGATGTTGTCAGGGCCCTTGACTAATTCGATGGCAGATAACGCAAATGATCACAGTAGCCTGGTTGAATATGATACACATAATCCATCGCATACCTCTAGCCCTTGTTCATACCCGGTAATCGACCCTCACACGACACAATCTACAGTATTTACACATAACTCAGTAGCACAGTGGCGGAACGTCAACGTTACAAATGGTACAGCTGGTTTTCCTTCCCAGTCTCAAGAGATTACCAGGCTGGTTTCCGTGGCAAACGCCTGGGGCAACATATCCCACTCTAGAGACCAGAGACCAGTAGCGATTTCAGATGGTGGAAATTTAGAAAGGAACGACTATCAGCCGTTTGGTACACCATCACACGCACGACGCACGACGCGATCCTTTCTTAGAACAAGATACAAGAAGCCAACCCAGTTGTCGGAGCGTATTGTCCGAAGAATCAAAGCCCTCGAGCACAACAGACCCAACTGAGAAAGGAACCTTGGGTGAACGTGTCACAAATAAAGCGGCAGTGGATTTCATAAATAATCAAGGAATACTATTCTCTGTGGAGGAACAAGGCATACGGCCTGTTTAATATGCTTTCAACTAATTTCTAGTGGCTGACTACCTCTATTCCAGCAACTGCCGGCTTCAAATGCACAAGCTCGGAGACCTACGTCATATGTCCCGTCTACACAGTACGCACCTAGTCACCCAACAGCAATATCAGACGGTCGCGCACCATTGGATCGAAGGGAGCCTAGCGATGTAAATACAGGCAATGATCTAGACCCGGTTTTTTCCCCTCTTGGGACCCCTCCTATTGGGATTTGAACTATTCGGATCTTTCCTATTGTGATCCTTCGTATGCGGAAGTAACTGAACAGAACACCGTATCATAATTCCTACGTCTAAGTACAATCAATCGAACCGTTTGTTTCGACTTCACCCGAGAGAACGTGACACTTTCATCCAGACGCCAACTCCTCCACCGACCTGCGGATATTCTATTTTTAAATCGGCGTACATAATCAATATCTCGTCTGGTTTGAGGCGTAATGGGGTAGCCTTGGTGCGATCAATCTCCGCTCTAGTCATTCGATGGGAACCCTCCACAATCCGGAAGAAGCCGTTGTCTTCATGGAGATCTTTGGTGGTGGCAGGACAGTAAATGTATGCTATACTAGGAGGACCAGCAGGATAACGAGGGAGCTAGGCTTCATTTTTCACCCAGAACAGCACCTGCGGTTGGGACTTTATCGCATTGTCGAAGGAACAGCCAAGAACTTCCTGGAACCATGAAACACCACAGAACTAAAAATTAGTATCAATGTGCTGGTTGGGTAAATTGGAACTCACATCAATGCCATGATGCAGCAATTCTTCGCAAGCTTTCCCCCCATCAACCCTGAGAGAACCAATATGCGAAGAAGTTCTCATTGGCAGATCGCGGAACTTCTCCTTGCCCACGTAGTCCTCTACCGCTTCAAATAGCTCACACATGACCAGATAATTAACTGGTTGCTGAACTCGGAGACTATGTGCGTGAGGGGCGCTAGGCCGTATATAATAGGCAGCAAGATGCATCGCCGGAAGAGTGTAAAATGTATGACTTGAAGATTCCCATGTCGCTGGCCCTTGCAGTGAACAATTACCCTAGTTAGAAGTTACAAACTCAAGTGTAAAACTGGAAAAGAACTATGGTATTCCTCAATAATGTATTTACTCCCTAATAAGATTGAAACACTATCCAGGTCGCCTTTCACTATCAACTGTAAAATGACAAAGATCTCAGTCAACCTGAATTATCTCAAAGTCACCGTCACCAATATTGTTGCTTCGCTCCCATGAACTATACTGTTCTCCAACATTTTCATCCAAGAACCATTGATCTCTCCAGTTAACTTTATAGAGACTCATACCTTCCCATGTATCCTTCTTTTAACACGCCCTGAATATGGTCCAGTATATCAGGAACATCATCCAACTGCTGTGGATGATGGTTTCTGGGGATTTTTCTGGTTGTTATACATCTCCTCCAGCTTTGCGCTTGCCACTTCCAGATCATCGAAATTTGCAGGTAATACCCAAGTGGGGTCAAGGCGACATAGGTACTCATTTCCGTGGATGGAACAGTATCAGCAGTCAATAGGGCCGTCATATTTCCATTCGTCGCTGTAAGTACTTTTCATTGCCAAAGCTACACTGTCTGCAAGAGTAACCTCTGAATTATCATCGGAGCAGGAAACCGCGTCGTGGCTGTCGTGGCCATCTTGGGCGTCGTAGTCATGGATATCGTGGCCATCGTGGGTAACAAAATATCATGGCGGCAATGGCAGCAGTACAACCTTCGAATTCGAATAACGCAGGTGGAGCTTACTTATTGAAAGGTGTACAATGATGCAGCCTAACCAAGCAGGTCAGAAAAGAGAGCACTTACCCCTAAACTGGCACTGTATGAAGCAAATCATGTATGGCAAAGTGTCCTAAGCATTTGTGAAGAAAAGAGGTTAGAGAGATTATTTCGTCTGTTCCTTTCTTCTGGGCGCATCTCCTCTTACCAAAAAGAAAGAGAAGCAAGAAAAGCGGGGAGTGGCCGTGAAAGACAGCATTGTTTATGGAATTTGTTATTAAAACGCATAGAGCCGTAATATTAGTGAAAAGAGTAAATTATATCTGACAATGGTAATGTAGGCCACCGCTGATATTCTCAAGCAAGACAAACTTATATTTATTTAGCACTGCCGTGGCTTCTTCTGCCGTAATGATCTCCTAGGCTTTGGGGAGGGGGACCGTGCTCGCTTTCTCGCCTGAGAGGCACCGCTTGCAAGCTCGGCGTCCAGCTTCTTCTTGTATAGATTGAGCTGATCTGGAGCAATCTTTGCAACGGCGTCCTCCGAAAACCAAATCGGCGAGCACAGGAGAAACTCAAAGCGCCCATCTGTAGCCGCGCGATGTAGGAGGATACGAGGGCTGCTAGTGTCTGGCTCAAAGAGGCGTGCGAAAGAGTCGCCGTCCGTGGCATGGGTATCCTCCAAGGATTGGTCCCCAGAAATGTTATCTGTTAGTTCGGTGGGGGTAGTCCGTGGTGACAATGTTCTGACATTCTCCTTATCACTGCCAGCGCTGGCAAGAGATCCTGTATTCGTCAAGAAATGCCCTCTGCAGCTCACAGTATCACGTTCGGTTGCATCGACCACCTCCGCCTCTGTTTGGGCAGGTCCTGTTGGGTGTGGCCCCAACTGTGGCTGCGCCTGCGATCCCCTTTCCAAATCCCAGGCTGATGTTGCCTTGGTGGTTTCGCTATCGCTCTCATGCTCGGTATCGCCTCCAAGGAGTGATGCTTCTTGATCTTCACTGAGAGGCTGACTCTCCCGTTTTTGAGATATATCATCCACATCGATTGGGTTCTCGGGAGACGATCCAGGCTCGCGGTCAACTGATCGAGGAGGACACGGGCGTCCGTACCGGGACAGAAGTTGTTCCACAATTGGAGGGCTTGATTCGCGTGAGCTCTGGGGATGGTAAAAGCTCGTCCTTAAAGATTCTTGTTCAAAATACATATTATATTTTGGATGATAACTCAAGTCACTTGTTGTACCTACCTGGGATCTCATATGCCGCAGCATCTCCCCGCATAGGTGCCATCGTCAGTGGAAAGTTGGTTTGCTGCTTGGGGTAATGGGATATGCGGTGTGCTTGTTGTGCTCGTAGCGCTCAGATCTTTTTTGGATGGACAATTTCAGTCGGGAGAGTGGCGCTTTTATGTTTAGGATGACCAAAACACGGGCTATCCTGCATGCACTCTCAACCAACCTTCCTCTAGAAAAAGATGTATCCGATAGCAGCAAACCCCACCTTGCACAACTTGGTTCTCGTCGTTATTTCACGGCTGACCGCATACCAAGGCCTAAGGGCTTTGCTCCGCGAACACACTCTCTCTAGCTTCTAGTGCATGGCTTCAGTGCGCACCGAGGTACTAGCAAAAGTTCGAATAGCCAGCTTAGTTGTCCACATTCCATGTCAATGCGACAGGAAAATACTACTGTTGCAAACGAGGTGACAACCCAAATCCCACAGCTTGTAGTAACCCCCGTCTAATGTCAATCTGCGAGCTGATGCGAGGCCAATGAATGCTGGTCTTCACGAGCCCACGGCCCAATGATCCTGCAGATCACAGCTTTGGTGAATGTTCTCAAATCGTAGCGAGGTCGCGCGCCCTTCATGTGTTCCACTTGGACGTACCCGCGGCTCCTCCCAAAAATCACATTCCGCCCTCCAGACCATGCACTCCCATCGTAGCCAGGACCTGACGCGTAATAATCCGAGGCACAGTGAGGCAGATGCCATTCCTGCCGCACTGAGGTATTTTTTCATTGGCCTGCCATCTTTAACAAGTGGTCCTCGGGCCCATCATCACCGGCATGCATCACAAGTGAGAACACAAGGTTCATTTTTCAGTTGCGAAAGGGAGTGATTAAGGGCAACAAACATCGAGACGCACCATGGTACTGGCAGCGTCGATGTCAATACGAGTGCATAATTTCAGGGTAAATTAGACCGTAGAATGAAACGAAATTGCATCGGGGAAGACGGGAAGTGGACAAAGTCTCGTCACCTCGAGAACAGTTTCAGCTGCGGCGCAGCCGGTCCGCGTAACACCGTGGGTGGGTGGGACCAAATGGTGGGAACGGAAGCGGCACACACGAGAACAAGAGAATTGCGAGGAAAGAAGGGGAAAATAGGGACGATGGAGAGAAGATGTTGGAGCCGCGGGAGGAGGGGTTTATATAGTCCAAAAAGCAGCGATATTGCGCTAAACCCGATCGGGATAGCGCTAAACCCTAGAAGGCAGTTCCCCATGATCTAGGTATTGTGTGCCCCTTCCCCTCCTTTTTCTAGAAACATGAGAGACACGATATAAATATAAAAGACGCATACGATGGATGGGATAGGGATAAGATAAAGATTCATTTTTGATTGTATATGTATATGTATATGTATGTACATAAAACGGCAGCGGGAAAGACAGAATGATCCAGGCAAATTACAAAAATGCCGCTCCCAACCTCCGCCGCCCTTTACATTTTATACAATCAGGTAAAAAAAAAAGAAAAGAAAAGAAAAGAAAAGAAAAGAAAAAAAGAGAACAAGAGAAAAATATAGATATAGAAACGGGAGTATGCATAGATATACCATCATTCCCCCCCTTCCCCCCTTCCAGAAACCGACACCAACCAACGCGCGGGGATGAGAATGAACCATCCTTGGCCTCTAAACAATCCCGAAACCCCCTAGGGGCGGTTTATATAAAGACTATCTATCGTCCATTCCTTTATCTCATTATATTCCCATATATATACCCTTGATTTACTGTATCTATATTTCACTTTTTCTTTTTCTTTTCTTCTCTTTTCTTTTCTTTTCTTTTTTTTTTTTTTTTTTTTATTTTTTTTCCATAACCGTATCCATTCTTTTATTCTTTTTCTTTTTTTTAAATTCATTTTCCCCATTTTCCCATTCCATTTTTCCTTCCGGATCACCAATCTATTAAGTTTTAAAAACGAAAAAATAAAAAAAAGGAAATAAAAAGTGACAAATGAAAAACCCCATGTACGACGAACCCAGGAAAAGCGGAGAATAAAGAAAAGAGGAGAAAAGCGACATACTTCCTCTCCGTATCCCCCCTCTCAGACACTCTATTCTCAAGTGCACGCATACACATCCACAAACGCATACCCCGAGACTACATCATAAACATAACCACAGTCTTACCCAAGAGTAGTTCTCCCGAGTAGTTATATCCCACCCCACCTCCTCTCCGATAGAAAGCGGAACAGAGAGGCCCAAAAGAGGAAAAAGAAATCCTCATCCGCCTCACTTCTCCCACCCTTCCATATCCCGTCCATCCCCATCCCATTCCCCTTTGCACAGGAGTCAAAACCCATCCACAGCCGACGAAATAGAAGCATCTACCAACGCAACCCAGTATTATTCACCGCCTCGCTTGCCCGCCTACCACACTTACCCCGAAACCGCCTCCTTACTCCGTCCGCGCTGCTGAGTTGAGGAACTTGCTTTCCGATCTCCATTCTCGCGATCCTCATCGCTGCCCGACGGCGAGGAGGCGTGGTAGGCGTTGCTTTCTGTGTCGTGGAGTGAGGTGCGGCTGCGGGTCATCTGTTGGTGTTGTTTTGGTTCCATGTTAATAGGACGTTAGATTAGGGAAAGGGGTAAAACAGAGAGAGAGAGGGAAAAAAAAAAGAAAAGAAAAAGAAAAAGAAAAAAAGAAAATAAGGGCGCAAGGAGACAAACTCACCCAAGCCCTAACCCCCCCTATCAACCCCAAACTATACCCCGTCGCAAAATCCTCGCTCCGTCCCGCCCCAACACCAACCCCAGGACTCTCCGGCCGACTCGGAATCTCCAACCGGCCCAACTGCGTCCGGCTCCCGTTCCCAATGCCAAAATAGGCCCCATTCCCGTTACTATTATTGTTATTGTTATTGTTATTATTATTAATATTAATATTAGTATTAGCATTAGCATTGTTGTTGTTATGCCCCGGACTCCCTCGATGACTGCCACCAAACACAAATCCGCCGCCGTTGCCATCCACGCTACTTCGCGCGGGACTCGAGGGCCGGCTATTCAGCCAGAACTGGCGCAGTTCTTTACCCAGCTCCTGGCCCGTGGCGGACCAATTATTCTTGATGCTATCGCGCAGCTCGGCGACGTGGCGTTTGATCTCGAGCTCGTTCTTCTTGAGCCAGGAGACGTTTAGTTCTTGGCGGGTGGTACCGCGTTTTAGTTGCCGGGTGATGTATTTTTCGTAGTCGCGGACAATACTATTGGGGTGGAGGAATTAGTTTTGAATTATTAAAAGAGGGGGCCAAACAAGAGTAGAATAAAAAGAAAACGTACTGAGTAATAATCCCCGTGGTACTAACGCCCTCTGTCCGCTGCGTTACAAGGAACTTGCCCTGCGCCTTGATCGGGGCGTAGATATCATCTCCCTCCGCGGCTCCGTAAGGCAAATCGTCGTGAGCGACATAGTCAATCTTGTGCTCCTCGAGGAACTCCGGCGTGACAATCCAGGGGCAATCGGGGATAACTTCGTCAACCCATCGGCAATGGCGGACGGTCTCCGACCTCTCCGCACCAGTCAGCACGGTCAACCCCTTGCGCTTGTGCGTCTCATGGTCAGACGTGACGCCGACGATAAGGTATGTTTCGGGAAAAGCTTTCTTGGCTTGTTCCAACTGGCGCATGTGGCTATATCATGTATATAAAAGAAAAGAAGAAACCTCCCATTAGCTGATTCGCTTTTCAAAAAGTAGCCGTAGAGCAAACCTAACAAAAGCCATGCAACCAGTAAAAGAAAGGGGAAAAAAGCAAAAAAGGAAAAGAAGAAATTACATACCCAAGATGAAACAAATCAAACACCCCATCCGCATACACGCGCACCGGCCTCCCCGTCGGAGGCGGGTTAGTATGATAGCCCGCCGGATCCTGCAACCCAGCCCGTTCAGGCGGCTTCATGCGGCCCTCCTCCTGAGCGGCCACAGCAGAGGCCGTCCTCACCGTCGCTGCCAGGTTCGGTGTGCGGTACAGCGACGCCGCCGCATGCCGCTTCGTCCGCTTCTCGATATCAATGCTCGCCTCGGTGGTCTCGGAGGGTTCGCCAGGATCTTCTTTGCTGATGTCTTTGTTGTTATTGTTGTTAGGGGAGGAGGAGGGAGTGCCGTTGGCGGGTGTCACTGGCGCAGCGGCGGCGGAGTTATCTGCTGCGGTGGAACGGGTACGGGCACGTTTGGAGGGTGGGTTGGCCGCGGCGTCCGTGGATGAAGCGGACTTTTTGTGTTCGGCTGATGATGGGGTAGAGTCGTCAGCGTCCTCGCCAGAGGCATCGCGGGAAGAGGGCTGGAGGAGGTCTGCTGTGGAGGATTTGGGGATGGGGCCTGCGGTGAGGTGGGAGGAGCTCCGTTTCCGTTTCGTGGAGATGGAGGATGGGGACGACATAGTCAATCGATTGTGTGTTGAATGTGTATATTGGTACCCAGTTATGAGCTGATGGCGAGCGATGATTTCAATTGACAAAAAAAGGGGGGAGGAGGAAGATTGAAGGATAGAGAGGCGTGTATGTATCTAGTAGTAGGCTTTTTTTCTCGAAGTTCAAGATTCTGTACAATTTCTCTTTCTGGATGCAAGGAGCTGGCCGGGAAACACTCTGTTCGACGACGGACGATTTGCACCCGGTCCAATTGCGACGAGCAAAGCCGAAAGCCAAGCCGGGGAGAAAAAAAAAAGGGGGGGAGAAGAGCCGATGTGTGTGCCCGTCGATAAGATCGGAGGTAACTTGTAGGGAGTTGGGGAGAGAAATAAATAATAAAAAGAAAAGGGGGTCCCCGGTGTGGTTTTGGTCTGTCCCGGAGAAAATCAAGTAAAGGAAGCAGAAGATTATTGTTGGACTGACTGTTTAGTAGTTACGTTCAACGATCAAGCGTGGGAGCTAGGTAGGTGGTTAGAGCCTTAGAGGAGAGTGATCATCAAATCCGAAGAAGCAGAATACTAGTCGTAGTACGTACGGATGTACAGAAACGCCATGACCCGTGCAGAGGGCAGAGTCCAGCCGCAAAAAAATATGCCCTGGGCCAAAAAGCAGGGAACAGCGGCGCTCGGTGGACCCGCGTGGCAGGATGGAGGCGGTGGTTGGAGCGTGAAGCCTGGGGGGACCGGACTACTGGGGCCGGCTGGAGGTTGGAGGTTGGATAGGTGGGAGAGAGGACGATCTGATAATGATGCAGGGGATAAGAATAATACTAGCGTCGAAAGAGGCGAGGAGGGAGAAGGGACATAGGCAGGACAGACGTGTAGTTAATGAAATATCAATGAAAGAGAAGAGGACAAAGAAATGGGAACAAAAGCCGTTCCAAACAGGCAAAAGATGAGGCTCACTGTTCCGCAGCGAGACGGGCGATGACTAAGCCACTGCCCCATTCGAGGAAACGGTACGGTACGCGCAAGTCTTCAGGCACTTTATCCGTGATATCCCGTATATGTACATGTACATGT
>JAFEJD010000539.1:0-17930 GCA_018296065.1 Blastomyces percursus
AGAGAAAAGAAAGAAAGAAAAGATTAGTATGAGGGAGATATGCAGCTTTTTTTCTACGACGCTGCATGTACTGTACAGTTACTATCCCCACGGCAGTAGTACGTGAACTTGTTTTCACCCTTGTGCTAGAATGAGACACAATGATGCTATTAAAAGAAGATTGCAGCAGTTCAGCAGTAGTTAATGGTAACATCAGTATCAGGTGAAGGTCAGTCAGTATCCTTTCAAAATACTATCCCACCAGAACTATTTCCACAAAGCATATATATATACCAAAGTAGGCGGGTTTTGTGTCATTAGTTAACACTGCTGAAAACCCCAAGGAGACTAGAAAACAAAACAACAGTGACAATGAACTTCGAACAAGGAAACTATTTCATTGTCAAGCCCCAAGGGCCCGAAGTTTATGCGTCTAGGTATGCTGTAACCTTTCCAATATGTATTACAATTCAGAAGAGATCACGGAAAAGAAATGAGACAGACGCCAGGAAAATGCATCCCAAAGGAAAAAGGGGAAGAGATGAAGAAATGAAGCAAACGAAAACCAATACGAAGAAACCTCCACGCAAGAGCCACAAATGAAAATAGATTGGGGGGGAAGAATAAAGGGAAAAAAAACGAGCAGAAGAAATAGAAATAGAAATGACGTCAAAAACATAACATGGATAAATCATGAAATACATAAAAATAATAACCCACGGAGGTTAAAAAAAAAAAAAAAAAAAAAGGAAAAGAAAGGAAAAGAAAAGAAAAGAAAAGAAAAGAAAAATGTACATCATACCATAACCATATATAGCGGAAAGACTACGCCTACTATTTATGTATTAAGTGTTTGCTCTGTATTGCTAAGGTCTCTTCGGCTTTACAAAAAGAAAAGCAACTGAAAGACGAAAATAAATATAAACAAATAGGAAAAGCAGGGAACTTTTGGGTACGTTTGCCAACGAACAGAAAGGAAAACTAATTCTCGATCGGCTTTTGTTTTCCCTTCGAGACAAGCCTACGAAGCGTAGACATATCCGTATTAGAAAGTGGATTAAACCGACCAGTGGCCACCGTCACTTGAACCCCCTATCACGATGCCATGACCAATGCTAGTAATGCCATGCGACAGTAGAGCCCATATTTCATCTATAACAGTAAAAAAAAAAAAAAAAAAAATGAACAGTTAGTAAGAACGAAAAATGATTTAAAAAATACACGTAGGCAATAATAACCTAAGACAAACTCACCTGTCGGAAATAAGCCGCGCGCTGGTCAAAATCGACCTCCTCGCAGACCTCCTGGTTGCGCGGCAGAGGGTGCATAACGATCATCTGGCTCTTCGCATGCTTAAGAACCGTGTTATCGATGACGAATGCATTCTTCAACCGCTCATACTCGGCCAAGTCCTCGAACCGCTCCTTCTGCACCCGAGTGCAGTACAGCACATCCGACCGTGCGATGATCTCTGGGGTAAGCGCCGTCGACTCCAGGATCAGCTGGCCGGACGACACGAGCTGTTGGCGGACCTCCTCAGGGATAGCGAGCGCCTTGGGCGAGACGAGCTGGACGCGCACTTCGTAGAATTGGAGCAGTTTGACGAGGGAGTGCACGGTGCGGCCGTACTTCAAATCACCGGTAAACGTAATTGTGATGTCGTTGACAGTGCCGAGTTCCTCACGAATGGTAAAGAGGTCGAGGAAGGCTTGGGTGGGGTGTTCCATGGCTCCGTTTCCGCCATTGATGATGGGAACTGGGGAGAATTTGGCGGCGGTGGCAGCGCTGCTGTCATCTGGATGACGGAGGACGATCGCGTCGCTGTAGCAGCCCAGGGTGCGGACAGTGTCCTGGAGGGTTTCGCCCTTTTGAGTGGACGAATGTTCAGTCGCGACGGGGATGGTGCGGCCACCCAGTCGTTGCATAGCGGCATCGAACGAAGCAGATGTACGAGTGGAGGGTTCGAAGAAGAGCGTTGTAAGGACGCGGCCCTTCAGGATATCAAGGACTCCATGGCGTTGGACGCCCAGCCTCATCTCTTGCGCAACCGTGAATAGAAGGTGAAGATCTGGGCGCGTGAACTGGCTGACAGAGAGGATATGCTTCTGCTTGAAAGAAGATTGTGAAAGCAGCTGCTGCAACGAGGGTGAAATCCGGGACGGATATGGGTAAATCGGAGCAGCAGGCACAAACTCGTCTCCTGAGACAGATGGGGCGTATCCATCAGGAGCAGAAGGTTTGAATCTCGATGGGCGCTGAAGCGGTGTGGCCGAGAAAGACAAACGTCTCCCAAAGGCACTTTCTGATCGAGGAGAGGTGGCAAGAATGTCTTTGAGTGCCGGCGATGCTGGAGCCGGTGGCGCTAACCGATGAGAGGACATGTCGGCCCCCTTCGGTGCATCCAGCATCATTTCACCGTCCAAGCAAGAGGTCTTCCCCTGGAATGTAACTCGTCGGACGGATGCCTTTAGAGTCTTACCGACAAATGGTGACCAGACATCATGACTCTGGAATATATATGGCCTGTCAAATTCAATCTCCACGGAGGCATCTGGCTGGTCATGAAGTTCGAAGATCCTCTTCGGGTTATCGTGGAGTCTGGAAATGACATCCTCGATAGTTAGTCGCTTGTCAGAAACTGCTGTAAAGAGCAGAGGAAGCGCGTCCTGGATCCCAACAGCGGGAGAAGCATGGCTACCCGCAACCTGGTATGGAAGACTACCGATAGAAAAGATATCAATCGTATCCAAATGCTCCCAGAGCACTTCTTGGTCTTTCTTCGAAGGAAGGCATGTGCAACCAGGGTAATCATCGGTAGACAGGAAAAAGGAGTAGATTGCAACATCGCATGTCACTTTCAGACCCTTTTCCTTGCTAAGTGCAATCAGGCCCATGTCCTCTTTGCTAGTGACACTCATGACGTGGATATTGCGATTGTGGAGGCTGGCAAGCAGCAAAATGGAAGCTAGGTCCGTAGCTTTGGCATCGGTAATTATAGGTTTATTGGTGGGCCATGATGCAAAGTGCGAAGTAACTGTTGCCACCTTGCTGATGTTGCCTGATAAGTGGTTGAATGGGATAAACAACGCACCGACTTCACCAGTGACTAGGCCGACTTTATCAGAATTACCAGATGTTGCGGCAACAGAGAGGTTGAAATCACAGTACGACCCCTTTGACGAATTATGTTGGGCCGTTCTCAACGCCTGGAAGTCAGTAACGAAGCTATCCACGCCCACGGGCATGATGCGGACCATGCTGAAACCGTTAGCAATGGAAGCCTTGGTCACCACCTGGAAATCCGGAGAATCTGGGTTAGCGAGTCCTGGCACGAAGGCTGCGACGTTGATCAGGCCGGGGAGAGTAACAGCGCGATAGCTTGTTTGGCAATCGATGCTCATCACGTTCATAGTGTAATGGCGTGCAATCGCTTCGATCAGGATTTTCGCGTTCTTAACGTTGGTGACTAGCGGGGTCTGGTAGTCGACCGCCATTCGGCGTGTTCGATAGCCCTTGCTCATGTAGTTTGCAGGCCGCCGGAACCTATTGCTGGAGGGAAGATTGATGTAAAGATCAATTAGGTTGTTGGCCAAATGCTGCGTAAGCGAATATTCAGACTTAAGGTCCTCTTCCTCTCCCGCAAGAACTTCGAGGTATTTGACCGGAAGTCCATGCTCTTTGAGATAGTCCGCAGTGCCTGCCGTGGCAAAAAGATTGTAACCAAGCGCGTGCAGTTTTCTGATCGACGGCAACATCTCTACCTTCTCCTTGAAGGAGCCAATGGAGAAAAGGACGTTCTTTTTCGGGAGTTTGAAGCCAGTCGAAATCAGAGCTTTGATATATGCCTCGTACCTGTCGCGACCGAAGCAAGCAACTTCACCGGTAGAAGCCATCTCCACTCCGAGAACGGGGTCAGCACCAGAGAGGCGGGAGAATGAGAATTGCGGGACTTTGACTCCGACGTAGTTCTTGGGAATGGTGACGGGCGGATACTCAGTGAATGGCTTGCCAATCATTGCCATCGTTGCCATTTCGATCAAATCAACTCCCATGACTTTGGAAACAAACGGGAAGGATCGAGAGGCTCTGACATTGCACTCAATAACTTTAATGTCGTTATCTTTGGCGATGAACTGGATATTGAAGGGTCCAGTGACGTTCAGGGCATTGCCAATCTTGCGGGTCGCTTCCTCGATTCGCCGGACGGTTTCCGGGTCCAAGTCTTGCGGCGGAAGAATCAAAGTAGCATCGCCAGAATGGACACCAGCATTCTCAACATGCTCGGAAATAAAATGGCCGACCATAACACCGTTCTTGGCAACTGCATCCATTTCAATTTCCTTGGCGTTCTCTATATATTTGGTAATCACTACTGGGTGCTCGCGGGAGACCTCAACAGCCTGGTTGAGGTAGCTTGCAAGATCGTCCAATGAATAAACCGTGTTCATCGCAGCACCTGAGAGCACGTACGAAGGCCGCACCAATACTGGGTAGCCAACTTTCGCACAGAATTCGGTCGCCTCCTCTATACTCGTCAATTCCTTCCAAGCTGGCTGGTCGACTTCAATATGGTCAAGGAGTCGCGAAAATTTGTATCGATTCTCAGCCGTATCAATCATCTCCGGAGATGTACCAAGAATATTGACGTTAAGTCTGTATAGAGGAAGAGCGATGTTGTTCGGTGTCTGTCCTCCCATAGACATAATAACGCCGCTTGCAGATTCAAGCTGGTAGATATCCAGGACGGACTCCAAATTGATATTTTCAAAATACAATCGATCTGCTTCATCGTAATCGGTGGATACAGTCTCAGGGTTGAACTTGGCCATTAAAATAACGATAATTAGTTAGCAAAATACTTCTTTAGAGTTGTTTGATTTGTTTTGGGCTTGACAGGAGTTATTTGAAAAAAGGTGCGTTTTCCAGTAAAATTGGACTTTTCTAGGGTGATGATCTCCTGGGGAATATTAGGCTCTTCAGGGGCATTGATTTTCTCTTGGGGCTCTTCCGGGGTATCCTGAACACCGTCGGCATTCTCAAGAGCGAGGCTGCTCGAAGCTTTCTGCTTCTCAAGGTTCCTCTCGTGCCTATCGCTCTTTTCATGACCGGTAAGATTGCTCTTGTTGGGAAAACCGACGTTGCAGGGTTCGTAAATGAAAGGATTCAGATGCTTTTTGGATTTGCGGAGATGCTTCGCAGTTTTCAAATGTTTATCCAGCCAATTTCTGCACGTAAAGGAAAGGTCGCAGAGCTTGCAATGATATTTCTGCTGCTCCACAGCAACTTTCCTACGCTTGGCGTCTCTCTCCAAGCGTTTCTCTGGGTTATTTGCCCTGGATCGCCTTACTCTCTCATGAGAATCTTCAATATAATCTGCGTAGTTTGTCGCCATTTGCTTACAAAGCCAGCTTGAATTGCCACCCAGGTGGACTTCATGACGCTTGGATTTGCGGTTTTTTTGCATATTTTTTCATTTTTTTTTCAAATTCCTCAGGAGACATATCGAATTCGCCGCGAATGCCTTCGTCCAAAGCGCAGTGACTGTAGAGGCCATCGTACTCGAGTTTTATGCGATCCCAGAAACAGATATGGCCCATCCCATAGTCTCCATTTTTTGTTTTCATCGCCCAGAATATGTAGCTGAAGGTTGCTTCGAGGATATGAAACATTAACCTGATAGCAGGTTGCACAGTCTGTAGGCCTCAGACACCAGCAGAGAAGACTCTTGTTCGTTATGGAATATCCCTCGTCCAATGTAGTTTTGACAAAATTGGGAAGATACCCGCCATCATCGTATTGCTTGAGGTAAGAGCGTATACCCCAAAGTATGTGGGGATCATAGTTGAAGTTGTAGGCCCTATATAAATTCGAGGGCGCTTTCCAGGATTTTCCATGGTGATAATGTAGATGCCCCAGGAGAGGAAGGGATCGGGCACGAAGGACCGATAGTATTCAAAAGGATGGGGATTTGGGGCTTTCAGCACATCGAAAAGGCCGAAGGCAAAGGGAAGAGAGAGACCCCTTCAGCAATTGTCTCCAGCTCTTCCTGGCTATCGAAGTATCTTGCAAATAGAGGATGTTCGAAGCGTGGGCGGGTATCACAAAGGCATTTCCAAGCAATAGGCATGATGAACTTGAATACCGTCGGAGCAGAGAAAACAGAAGCCATAATAATCGGATTGTCTCACGATCAACCAGGAAACAAACCGGTGGAGGAAGAGCAACAGAGGACCTTGGGAAGCTTTTGGGAAATTTTGGGAGCTTTTGAGGAATCTCGGGGATTGTGAATCTGGGACATGGTGTGAAGTCGTGGGAAGATGTGGGACAAGACAACACTGAATTGTCGAGATGGGGAAAAGGGAAAGGGGGAGGTGAAAAGCAAGGTTGTCCAAAAAGGGATGTTGCTCTGAAAAGGAAGGAACGACTGGCACTTACATTCACCATGACTGTTTTGTATCCTTGCTCTCGAAGAGTTCGAATGGTTCGCACAGAGCACCAATCAAACTCGACAGAGGAGCCAATTCTGTAGACACCAGAGCCAAGAACCATAACACCTTGGTCGTTAAAGTCCACATCGTTTTCTGAACCGTTGTATGTCAGATACAAGTAGTTCGTGAATGCCGGGAATTCAGCAGCGACGGTATCGATTTGTTTGACTACGGGGACAATGCCTGCTTCCACTCTCAGCCGTCTGATAGCCAACTCATTGGAGCTCAAAAACTTCGCCAGTTGCCGGTCAGAGAAACCGAGCTGCTTCGCCTGTCGAATGAGAGAAACGGGTGCAGTAGTAGCGTTGTAACCAGATATTAGTTTTCCAAAATCGCTAAGACCTTTTAATTTTCGGAGGAACCACTTGTCGATTTTGGTCAATTTACAGATATCGTCGACAGTGTATCCAGAATGCATGGCGTTGGCGATAGCGAACAGTCGCTGATCGGAAGGTGTTTGAAGTTCAGCCTTAATCGACATGAGTGCGTTGGTCTCGTTGAACCCAAGATTGTGAAAATCGACAGAACGGATGGCTTTCTGAATGGCCTCCTCAAAAGTTCGTCCAATGCTCATAACCTCCCCAACACTCTTCATTGAAGACCCGAGCTGCGTGGAGACACGGGTAAACTTCTTGAGATCCCAGCGGGGAATCTTAACGACGACATAATCAAGAGAAGGCTCAAAGCAGGCACATGTGACTTTGGTGACAGAGTTTGAAATCTCATTCAGCGGGATTCCGAGGCCAAGTTTGGCCGCGACGAAAGCGAGGGGATAGCCTGTTGCTTTAGATGCGAGTGCAGATGATCTAGACAGGCGAGCATTAACTTCAATAATGCAATACTCTTTTGAGAATGGGTTCAATGCATATTGAATGTTACATTCACCCACCACACCTAGATGGCGGATGACATTGACCGCAGTCGTTCGAAGCATATTGTAGTCCTCATCGGAAAGGGTTTGCGACGGGGCAACGACAATAGAATCACCAGTGTGGATACCAAGCGGGTCGAAGTTTTCCATGTTACACACAGTGATGCAGTTATCACGAGCATCGCGGACCACTTCGTATTCAATCTCCTTCCATCCTTTCATACTCCTCTCAATGAGAACCTGTGGGCTTGCAGCGAAGGCTTTCGTGCACAACTCCCGCAGCTGCTCAGGATCCTCGGCGAAACCGCTCCCAAGGCCACCAAGAGCGTACGCAGCACGGACAATGACGGGGAATCCGATATCCTTAACAACTTCCATGGCTTCCTCGAGCGTGGAAGCAGAGGCGGATTTGGCGCACTTCTCCCCGATGGCTTCCATGCTTCTCGCGAATAGCTCGCGGTCTTCTGTAGTAATTATGGTGTCTATCGGAGTACCAAGGACTTGTACGCCAAGTTCCTCGAACTCATCTTTGAGCTGAATACCAACCTGGAGGGCAGTTTGGCCTCCAAACGTTACGTAGATGGCATCTGGCCGTTCGTGTTTGATAACCTTGCGGACAAAGTCTGCGTTGACTGGTAAGAAGTAGACCTTATCTGCAAGGCCCTTGGAAGTCTGAATCGTCGCGATGTTGGGGTTTATAAGGACGGTGTAAATTCCTTCTTCTTTCAAAGCCTTGATAGCTTGACTTCCAGAATAGTCAAACTCTCCAGCTTGTCCGATACTGAGACCGCCGCTACCTAGGATAAGGGCTTTCTTAACGCTTACTCTAGGGTTTGCAAGCTTGTTCTCTTCAGCAGTAGCGCCGGGGAAGTTAACGGGCTTCTCTAAGGCACTTGGAGATGTAACACTCGTTTTAATAGCGTCGATGAAGACATCGAATAGGAACTCTGTGTCCTGGGGTCCCGGGGCGCTCTCCGGATGGAATTGGACACTAAAGAATGGGCGGCTAACGTGTCTGATACCTTCGTTGCTTCCATCATTAGCGTTGACAAAGAGTTCCTCCCATCCCTCTGGCAAAGTCATAGAATCAACTGCATATCCGTGGTTTTGCGAAGTAATGTAACAGCGACCGGAGATAAGGCTAGTACAGGGGATATTTTCTCCTCGGTTACCGAACTTCATTTTGGTGGTAGACGCACCCGCAGCCCGGGCGAGTAACTGGTGTCCAAGACAAATACCAAAGATTGGAGTCCTCGAGTCCTTGATCGCCGTTCTAATATTCTCCACTGTTTGGGACAGGGTGGCGGGGTTTCCCGGGCCGTTGGAAAGGAAAAGGCCGTCATATTCATTTCCTGCCAAGCTGTGGAAATCATAATCCCAGGGTACAACAAGAACCTCAACGCCGCGAGCGAGAAGGCACCGTAGTTGGTTATATTTCATACCAACATCAACGCACACAACTCTGATCGGGCGACCAAGGGGGTGAGAAAGGGCCGAATCCTTTGGTGGGAATAACAGCCGGGGTTTCTTAATGGAGACTGTAAAAAAAACCAAGTCAGAGGACGGAACCTTGTACAACAGTTAGGTAGCGTAATAATCTCACCATCGTTAACCAAGTTGCTCTTATCAGGGTCCACCCATTCAATTTGCTCAAAGTATGCTCTCCAAAGATCGGATTTCTCTTCGTCATCAACAACAGAAGTAGCCGAGTCGTTTTTCGGCGCGTCGCCATTCAAGGTTTCAACACTCACGCCGGGTTTCTGTAAAAGCATGCGGCCAAGCATGCTTCCCTTCTCCCGAATTCTCTTTGTGAGCGCGCGGGTATCGACGCCATACATGGCAGGCACTCCTTGTTCCTTCAACCATTCCCCAAGAGACGACTTCGCCAAGAAGTGCGAGTAGTCCTCTCCGCAGTAATTGGCCACCACAAGACCCGCAACATGGATCTCACTAGACTCGAAATATTTGGGCATATCCTGCCCGAGAAGCTCATCAACCGTTTCTCGCGAAGGAACGCCATAGTTTCCTACCAGCGGGAAGGTGATGATCAAGATCTGGCCACGGTAGGAAGGGTCTGTGACTGACTCTGGGTAGCCCACCATGCCAGTTTGAAATACCAACTCGCCAGCAATGCTCTTTTCCGCACCAAAACTGTAACCCTGGTAGACGGTGCCATCCTCCAGCTCTAGGGCATACCACTTGCTCCCATCTCCTCCTTCACCAGCCATTGGGGCGGAGGCGGGGGGGATAGCACCGCCATTGAGGGAATAAACGGTTTGGGGAGCGAGGGAAGGCAGGTCTTTATTCTGGGTGGTGTATGCGACGACGCCACCAGAAGCAGGGCTGAACGGAGCAGCAGTAGTATCGGTTAGTCCTCTGCTCCTGACAGAATTAGACTGGCCAGTAGAACTTTTGGCATCCCCAGCGGCATTGAGAAGCGGCATTGATGGGGGAGGATGTCCTGTTAGGGACGGTAAGCCAACAGCGGGGGATGTCTAGCGGAGCATTAGCGTGAAGGAGCGCGGAACAAGACGAAATGGCAGATGCCAGGAAACAATTGGAGTAATAGAGGAATATAAATGGAGAGATGAGGCTCTGGAGGGGGAGAGGGGGAGGGGGGAGAGTCGAGTGTGTGATTTTGAAGTGGGTAGGAAAAAAAAAAAGGTTACGCTCATAGGCGGTCTTAGTCAGATTTTTTTCCGCCCCATGAGTGGCCGAGGGGCGGACCAATCGGAGAGGTTGAAGGCAAGGCTTGGCGTTGTTCCACCCTTCCCATTGGACGTAAATTAGCCGTACTTAAAGTTCTTCCAAGGTTGCAAGCCCCAGGACAGGTCCAATCCACTTTGACAAAAGTTTGGTTTTTCGACAAGGCGTGCATACAGCGCAAGATTGTGACACCCTGGAAGTTGCTGCAAATAGACAGATGCTTGTGTCTCTTCAGCCTCTTCAACAGGGCCCGAGAAGATCTGTCAAAACCGAGGCTCAGCGCTTGATCTACAGTAGTGCGCTTAGCGTGTGCTTCCAGAGGCTGGCCTGGGCTGTAAAATTCCTACGCCACTCAACCTCAGAGATTTTTTTCCCTCCTGATATCCACCATCTTCCACCATTCTGAGTCAATGAAGGCACAGAGTTCAGATAATTCCTTATCAAAATGCCTCCTCCGCAAGGTTCAATCCGTGGGACTGGAGGCGAAACCAATACACGTGACGCAATTACTAACCGGATCGGGCACCTGCTCTCTAGATCTTTTCTTATATCATCGTGTTATGGTTTTGCTTCCTGCGGATATGTCCCTTCTCTGCAATTGACACTCTGAACACTCGTTGGGTGTCAAGTGGGAGATCAGTGTGATGTGTTTTGTTTGGCGTTGGTGTCTATCTGGCAGTATCTCTGCTCCATATCCGTTCTGTTCTTTGTTTATTTACTTCCCCACCGAACAGCTCTTTCTGGCAGCGGTCCAAATATGATATCCCCACTTACGAGCTTCAAGCGTAAGCTCTCAAATACTCTGATTCCCATATTTTCTTATCCTTTTAATACCACATTGTCATCTTTCCCCCATCCTCTGAGTCCCAGGCGGCTTAGGCCACACGATCCCGAGCAGGATATTGAGCGACTAAACACGTTTACCCGCAACGGCGATGATATAGAAGTAGCAATAGAAGATGAAGCGGAGATGGCAGAGGAAGAAGAGCAAGAAGAAACAGAAGAACAAGGAGACTTCGCCTATGATAATGGTCATGATGTTGACGAAGACGGCCCAACTGAGGCATCTCGTCTTCTTCCTATCTTCTCAGCATCTATTCTAGGTAGGGATACGAACATCATGGCCAGCTGGGCTATTAATTCTGTTTCATGGAAATCTAATATAAGTTAGACTCCCTTCCGACATATCCTTTAACGCATGCAATTCGTCTCTTGATAACCACTCGTTGTGAAACTACTCTGTCCTGGGATCAACTTAGATCACCCCAGGTTTCCCAGTTCCTACTCAAGCCAATTCAGCTGCAGATTCGCGCCTCTCATTTCTCCAGAGCCACTCTCTATGCGTTGATGGCCAATTGCCTCCAATTCAAAAAGGAAGTGGGTTTACACCCGGAAAACAGTGGTGCCAGCAATACCAGAGCCATGGTATGCGAATTGCTTGCCATCAAGCTGTTAAAGGAATACACTTCTAGAGAGTTGATTGATGCTCTTTCATACGACTTCTATCCACTTCAGGGACAGCCTCCCCCTTTGTCTGCCAGCACCCTCAGACCATCTAGTTGGGATACAAACCAACGTTCGAAACTAGGGTCTCCAGGGGCAGTCCGAATTTCTTGCCTCGAAATTGCCATTCGCGCACAGGCAAAGCGTTTCCTCGCGCATCCGCTTGTAGTCCAACAGCTCGAAGCTATTTGGGCAGGCAACATTGTTTTCCACTTTGCTGCAGATAGTTTACATCTCCAACCAGTTACAACAAGCACACGATCACCTCCCCAGGGTTTTGGTTCGTTCTCCCAAACTAATAACAGCTATCACCCCGGGAAACGCAGTAATGATGCCAGGCCCAACCAGAGTGCTGAGATCGGAATTCGTCGTTCCGTAACCCTATATAAACCCCAGGATGCTTCTCTTTTTAAACTCTCCCGGCTTAGAGTTCCTCGCTATCGACAGGTGCTCTCCACAATGTCCTTCGCAATTTTACTTGGGCTTTTTCTTGCAGTTATTCAGAGGCGGTCTCCCAAAATTACTACCATAGAACTTGTGTTCTGGTTTTGGAGCGCAGGGTTTATGCTCGATGAACTTGTAGGGTTCAACGAGCAAGGCTTTAGCCTTTATTTGATGAGCTTCTGGAACACTTTCGATGTGGGCATATTGCTCTTGCTGTTTTGTTATTATTGCTTGAGGATATACAGCGTTGTCGCGCCTGACCCTCTCAGGCAAATCATTGCAAATAATGCATACGATATTTTAGCTGCCAATGCCGTTCTGCTCCTCCCGCGCCTCTTCTCCGTACTCGACCACTACCGCTATTTCTCGCAGCTTCTAATCGCCTTTCGTATGATGGCTGCCGACCTTGTTGCTGTTTTCACGCTGATAGTCATTGCGTGCAGCGGCTTTTTTGTTGCTTTTACGTTCTCGTTCGGCAATGGGGACTCGCCGGGGACCGTGATATACGCGCTTTTTCAAATGTTGATGGGCTTTACGCCTGCGGCTTGGCATCTCTGGGATAAATACAACCCACTTGGGAAAGCAATACTTACACTTTTCCTATTTATATGCCATTTTCTTGTCGTTACGATACTCATCACAGTGCTGACCAACTCGTTTATGGCAATTGTTCAAAATGCCAACGAAGAGCACCAATTTGTGTTTGCAGTCAACACTCTTTCGATGGTTAAGTCTGATGCTCTTTTCTCGTATGTCGCTCCTACCAATGTCCTGGCGTGGATTATAGCACCGCTTCGATTCACAATGCCGTTTCCGAAATTTATTCAATTGAATCGAACGGTAATTAAAATCACTCATATGCCGATCCTATTCACAGTCTACCTATATGAAAAGACGATTTTAAGATCAAGCGTGTTTGAGCCGACTGGTCCTGTCGACAATTATCCTGCGAGGTCTGGAAAATATAATAATCGTCACAGCCACTTCGATGCGTTTACGCGACGGGGCTCGGTCCGTGTACGGGAACCATCCATTGCCACACATCAGAAGGACCGAGCTCTTGAGGAGGTATTTCGACGTCCTTTCAACCACCACAACGCAAGCTATCGTGGAACACCGATGCAAAGTGTCCACCACCAAAATCGGCGACAACAATCTAGCAATCTTGTTGACTCCTGGATCCAGAATATCGAGCCTGGAACCGGGATAGCTTCACCTAAAGAGCAGGATACGTGTACAGTAGAACGTCTGGAGAAGCGGCGTCTCTGGAGGCACAGAGCACGAAGATATCGCGATCATGTACATGGGATCGTGCGGAACTTTACGAGTACTACTCAGTCATTCGCTTCAGATCCAGAGGATTTACGAAATAGCACTGTCCGCCACCGCAGATTCCCTTATAATTTACCCATCCACCCTCAAAACCGGCACCTTCCACAACAATCTGACATGGAGGGTGATGATGAGCTTACAAGCAGTGACAACGAGGAAGGTACTTCTGATGACCCCAGACGCCCGTCAATGCAAACCAGTAACGCGAACGTCCAGGAAGGTAACCAATCATCCCCACAATCTAGTACCTGGGGTATGGTCAGCCCCCGAAAGAAATCCTCCAGGCCATCCACAGCCAAATTACTATCCCGTAGGAATAGCCCTTGCCGCCGCCAGAAACCTTCGCAGCGGCATCATTTCCGAAACGCATCTGGGGCGACAATTCTCTACAAGCCCACGCGACCCCAACCGGACGACGGGCAGGGAGCGGAAGGCGATGACTCGAGTGATAGTGGAAATAATGGAAATATCACAGCAAACTCCACTACCAAATATCCTTACGGAGGAACTAGTACCCCAAAGATTGGGAATAACCAACATCATCGTAAACGCTCACCCAAAACCCAACAACCCGCCGTACCGCGTCCTGTCATCCCTCCAGCCAAGACAAAATTCATGTCCGTCCCCGACGATACGGGTCTTGGATGGGTCACCGGCATAGCAGCCCTACACGACACCAGCCACCCTCACCCTCAACGCCACGACCAAAAGCCTTCCTCGACTCTAACCATGGACCTCGGCTCCGATCTCGGCGACAACAACGCCGTCGGCGGCAGCTTCATCGGGGCAATCCCATCCAGCTTCGCGACGCAGATGGCATATGCGACTGGTGGGTTGCGACGGCCCGCACCGCCGCCGACGAGTAGTGAGACTCAGGATATGTTTAGCAAATTAGTGTTGGCGCGGATGAGGACACTCGAGGAGGGATTTCGAGAAGTGATTTTGGAAATCAAGGGATTGAGACGGGCGGGCGAACGCGAGCGTGAACGTGAACGTGAACGTGAACGTGAATGGGATAATGGAAAGACGATCGACGGGATTTTTTGAGCAAATGGGGGAAGACGCTCCAGGAGTGGGAGAAGAGAAGGGCAAATACGGAGGTTGGGTCCGATTCTGGAATGAAGAATGCGGTAATAGTCTTACTCGGAGTGATGGAACCTGGAGAAGGAGGAAGGTAGTCGAGCGGGATTATTCAGGGGGTTGCGGTGGTTCGCTGTAATTAGTTAATTGGGCGCTTCGCCGCATTGTGCATGGTCTGGCGTTGCCTGGTTTTGTTACGGGCATGGTTTGCTTGTTATAAATTTTAATGAGCGTTTAAACATGGCAGGTAACTACTGAGCAATCGGATTTCATTTTCATAGATCTGAAACACTGATGAAATAGATGGTCTGGTCCCTTTCACCACATTCATGGTTCTAAGACTTTGTATTCTACACTTTCCGTTGCATCGCATCGCATCGCATAGCATAGTATGGTGCAGGTTATTACTTGATAATGGCTCAAATCCATTCCGTCAGAAAATCGGACATGAGAGAACGGCCTCTCTTGGTCTACCTCCATATTTCCTTTCCCTTGCAATGTTCCCGCATTTCACATGCGAACTCCAGCCGTACAAGTGCTCTATCAGGCAAAGCGGTCTTTTGCGCAAAAACCTCGGGAGTATTAACAGGCAAACGATCCTCCAGAAGCTCCCCCATTCCCATAAACGCATGCATGTCGTATATATATATATATAGTACAGATAATATTGTATCCTCATGAGAGGCGTGAATACCCCAACATCCATCCCCCACGTCACGCGCTAGATATCACATCCCTCGCTCCCTCTCTTCTCCCTCTCTCTTTTTTATACAACCCCCGTCCCCATCCACTTACCCCGACCGCTGCTGCTCATCGTACCGCCTCTTCGCCTCCGCAAGCTTCTGCTGCCTCATGCGATAGAGGGACATGGTAAACAGTCCCGCCCCAACGGAGGCGACCATAGCGTATAAGAAGTGGCGACCACTACGGGATCGTGTTCGTGTTAATACATGGACCAAGGCTACCCCCGGTGGGGATTGAATAAGGGAAAGCGGTTTTGGAAGAAGTCTTTCCGCAGACTTACGTGAACAGCTGTTGTGGGGGCCCACAGGGTGGCGGGGGAGGGCGTGCGGCAGACATATTATGGCAGGTAAGGTTAAGTCTGTATAGCCGTGGACAGACACAGTGCGGGTATGGGGGATTGAACGTGGGGAGATTTGGCGGGATAGTGCGTAGTGGTGATGGCGGACGATCAAATGAATTTATATTTAATAAATTTGATGCTGGCGAAGTAGTTACGGATCAGGTTTAGCTCAGGACCATGAAGGTTTCTGGTGGTTTGTTCAAATTTCCATAGAAATTTTTATGAAATAACTTAGCCTCTCAACTCGTCAAAGTATCAAGCTCGGCATAGGTTTGATAAATAATAGTAGCTATTACACAGAGAGAGATCTATGAGATTTTAATTACTCCTGCTTGTGCTTTTACAATGAACGCCTTTTCGTTTTTCTTTTTCTTTTTTTCTATCTTTCTCCTTAGCTGAGCCGGGTTAGTAGTGATATCATTGTTTTTCGGACTGACTATTCTCCTAGCGAAGATATTAAGGCTATGTATTAAATAAATATAGCATCTTTATCCAGGCAGCCATTAGGCCCCTCATTGGTTTGGAAAAAAAAACTCTTTCGCATCATAGAGTTAAGAGTGACGCCTGAACTGAACTGCTCCCGTAGAAAGAGACGTTTTCATGTGAAATGATTTATCGGTGTGTGCAGGCCATAACCTGTCAGCTACTGGGGCGAAAGAGCTCAATCACCACCAGTTAACGCTGGAGGAAGAGGGGCGGGGCTGGATCACACAGGATAGATATTTATGTGTATATTTATCCGCCCGGTTGTTACTGTTTTATTCGCGGATATCTACCACGCGACTTCACAGCTACCAACCATTAATCAAGAGATACATTCGCAGCCTGGGTTTTTGTAGGACCAAACATTTCTCAACCATTTTCCACGACGGTACATATTGCTACTCCGTGCTAAGGTTAGACGCGCCACCAGCGGCGGATGGCGCCAAGACAAACATATGCTGATTTCCCAGGTTATTCCCCTAGAGATTTCATTACGGTTAAATGAACAGAAGGAGTTTATTTATCACATCATGCCCATCCCATCATCTGTACCATAATGAATCGCTCACTCACATTCTGAAACCATTTGCAAACAAAGACTACAGAAAGCGGTTAAATAGCTATCTAGGGAGTATTTCACTGTGGTGGCATCTATCTCATTTGCCTCTTCCCGCCTCCAACCTCCAACCTCTCCAGTACTATAGTATAGCCAAAGAAAAAATAAAAAAGGACGAAGATGGCTTCCTCATCGAAAGCTCCTAGCCCTTTACTGTAGTAAGTATCTCTAGTGAAATTCGGAGGGAACCCTAGCTAAACCGCCTCCCAGTGCGTGCATCGCGCATAGAACCACCATTCTAGCCGAACACTCCTCCCCCGGCACATCCTCCACGTCCGCCTCCTCCCTCGCCTCTATCATCCTCCCCAAAATCTCTCACCAGACCCCGCAAAAGCTAACCTACACACACGACCGCCTCTTCGTCCACTATATTGCCGACTCCCCCTCTGCCGCGGCCGAAAATGGCGAACTCACCTCCCACGCCCCGCTCAGCTACCTCGTCGTAGCCACAGCAGAGCTCGGCCGACGCATCCCCTTCGCCTTCCTGCTCGAGATCCGCCGCAAATTCCTCACGGCTTACAACCCGGACAGCACCGATTTCAGCGCCTTGCCCGCCTACGGTTGCGCAGCCTTCAACACAAACCTTCGCGAGCTGCTGCAGACCTACAACACAGCTCCACCAGCCGATTCGCTGGCCTCTGCGCGCAAGGAGATCGACAGCGTGCGCGGAATCATGACGGAGAACATTGAGCGGGTGCTGGAGCGTGGGGAGCGGATCGATCTGCTGGTTGACAAGACAGATCGGCTCGGGGGTAGCGCCCGGGACTTCCGAGTGCGGAGCCGTGGATTGAGACGGCAGATGTGGTGGAAGAATGTGAAGGTGGTGGCCCTGCTGGTCGTCGTCGTAGTATTCTTGGTATATCTCTTCGTTGGGATGGGGTGTGGATTGCCTGCGTGGGGCAGGTGTTTTGGGAAATAAAGAATCGTTTCTTTATTTACTGGGGGAGTGTGCATAAACCGGGGAAATTGATATCATGAGATTTTTCTTGTCTGTTTTTATTATTATTTATTTATTTATTTATTTATTTATTTATTTATTTATATGCACTGATTCGTTTTGTTTAGTCCTTTCCTTCCCCTGCATTAATGCCATCATGCTACCTACCATGCTAACTAACTAGTTAACCGTGCCAAGCTTGCTCACTCTCTCTAACGTAATCAACCACCTTCCCGATAACACCACCTTCCCGATCACTTTTTCGCGTACAAACGCGTTTTGATCTTTGTTCATCAAAATGCCTACAACAAAAAACTCTCAGGCTTCCTACCAAGAAGGTAGAATTCTTTTAGCCATTGAAGCTTTACAGAAAAATCAAATTTCAAGTATCAGAGCTGCTGCACGTT
>JAFEJD010000540.1:0-20021 GCA_018296065.1 Blastomyces percursus
GGAGCTAAGCGATGAGTGGGGTTGGGCACAGCTGGAGGAGAGACACGAGGATAGAGATGGCGAAGGTTAGTTGGGGAATGAGGGACATTACAACCAGCGTTAAACAAAACAAGGAGGGCTCTCGGGGCTCAAAGGCCTACACACCTAGCGGTAAGGAGGCGAGGAACAGGGATAGACATGCAGGGAAGTTGCTTATAGATAGAGCTTTAAACTGAAAAGGCCTAAATCTCTATAACTAAGGTATACAGTTCGTAGTTGAAGTTTATATGTAATATAACAATCATAGGTCTTTTAGAGGCCTACAAGTCTACCATATATGTGTGGGTCACGTGGGTTAGGACTAGTGTAGTAACTCTAACAATTCAGAGGTCCGCAGACTGTTCACATTCTTTCAAGGGCTCTGCCGGTAGAGTGATACGGCATCCCATATACACATGTACATAACTAGCTTTAGATAGGCAGTTCCGCTCTGCCCGCCGTATAGTCAGGATTGGCTCTGATCACGTGCCCGCCCTTGGCGGGCTCGGGTCCCCGGCGTAAAATACAAACACACACACACACACAGACTGTTCACATTCTGTGTCATCGCTTCAATTACTGTAGTGAATATCTAAGGCATATATATACTTCTCATCGCATTAGCCACAAGTGAACTATTGCCAATTATACTCGCCGCCGTAACAAAACCCGATAGGAAGCATCGAAAACGGACCAACAGAACAATGAACCTTTCCCTCCAATATCAAAATGATTCGCATATTTACACGCTCAGGCCGCTTGATTAAGTAGAGCAGAATAAGAAAAGGGAAAAAACGAAAAAAAAGATGGCCCAAATCTATGACCGGGGCCGTGCAAATCAAGGTAGAATTTAAGATGAGAAGAATCAGACCACTGTCACGCCACTTAAATGAACAAGAGAACGGAAAGGCCTAGTACCATGCTAGAAACTAGAAGAAAGTGATAGCGCTGCGTAACTTCGTTAAAATGAACCATGACGGTCAAAGGCATTCGATGAACGAGAGAATACAGGGAAGTAAAAATGCAAAACGTTGAGTTGAAGAAGAATGTTTAGAGATAAAATAGAAATGAGCAATAGAAAGGAAAGGATAACAATCAACAAAGCGAAATTAAAATAGGATCACCAGCACACGCACCAGCACCTTTTAACCCGACCGCACAGTTAACGCCATCAATTGATCTTGCAGATCTTTTATCTGTTCAGCGCCAACGCACTCGACTGCTCCGCCTTCAGGATTGCCCTTGAGCTGCACAGCAAAGTACTCGCCGTCGCCGCCATGGGCTCCAACAGTAACCCACACAAATTTACCCCCGGACGGTGTCATCCAGGATTTCTCCTGAGCACCGTCCCAAAATATTTCCCCGCGGTAGCCTCGTTTGGATGTTAAACTATCAGGAATGATTTTATCAGGGCCAGTATCCATGGTCCCTGATGATGTATTCCGAAGCAGTACTCTGCTACCTAACCTCCCGCTCTCAAACCAGCTCCGCAGAACCTGTTGAACGAAGTCGATTTTGTCGCGGAACGCATTCGCCTCCAATATATCGCAAAACCGACTGCTGCTAATTCCGGATGGGTGGATAGGATGTCCCGAGAGTGCGGCGAGATATGTGTTTAGGTTTTCAGATATAACAGCTCTTGTATCGAAACCTGCTGGATGCATTCTGCCCCTGGTTGATAGGTAACGTGCTGCAGACGGAGAGAGATGATAAAAATCTGCCTGGCAAGGCTGTGGCTCCGACGAGCCTTGCGGTCCATGTGGTGGCAGTGAAATAACAAGTTTAGTATGGTCCGGAAAATTGAACTATAGTTGAATAGGAGAGAGAGTTAGACAATTCCACGATATCAGATTGCGTTGGGCAATACGAACCTGGAACGCTCCATCCCCAAAACCCCATATGCCAACATTCCCTAGCCGCTGATAGAATTTGACGTATTGGCCAAATTTTCCGGAAAATCTATCGTTTCTGTCATCCTCGGGAGGGCAGGTTTCATCCAAACTCCTCCCCAATGTTCCAATCATATATTTGCCGAACTGGTCGACAAGCTTGATTCGTTTGATTTTCTCTGCATCACACCTTGCACAGTCAACGCCAGAATTCATGCGAACTTTTATGCCGGGACCGCCAGGGCCATTTTGATTCCTCACTTCAAATGCATCCGGTCGAACAAGCACCCTTCTCGTTCCACCCCCGGAGAAGGAATTGTCTTGCACGTCAACGTTCTCATAAAATTCCACAGGTTGACCATTCCTTGGCACGAGTTGATCGGCATCCGCATATGCACTACGAGGGTTTTCTTTCGCATAGGCTTTCCGACGGATATGTCGTTCTCCATTCCGGACCACAACGCAGCTGGCTGGGCGGCCGTGCTCTGCTTTGAAAACACAGCCCACGCTCCCGTCGTCCAAAACGTACCCGATACCGTACCTATTCGTATAATCCACCCACTTGACTACGTAGGAATGTGGATCGGGGAGTGATGAAAATTGTTGCCGTTGCCGTGTTCTTGAAGTCGATGCTGTCAATGATTCCCGCTGCCCAAAGCTTCTAAGGTATATTCTCAAATCAGTCAAAACTTCACTGGCGGTCGTCCCCGGCATAAGCTCTGCATGTTCGTCGGGGTGTATTAGAGGGCTAAGCCCAAGTGTTGATCGTGATTTGCTAGAAGAGCTGGTGGATTTGCTGCCATTACTTCCATTACTGTTAGCGCCCCTGGACCTCTCATCCAGTTTCACGCCACGAGATTGCTGTTGCTGTGGGTTCACTGGCTGTTCCTGCGGTCGCTGCCTTTCTGTCTCGCGTGGGTCGACTCTAACAGTTCTCGTAGGCATCCCGCGAACTGAAGCAAAAATGTCTCTATTTCCGATATCTAGTGGTTTGACTTCATTGGCTTCCATTGCTAATTCGTTTCTCTCTCGCGTTAACGCTGCCATTTGAAGCCTCGACTGTGATCTCGTTTTTCCGATGGTCAAATTGATTGGTTCCGAATTGGATTTAGGCAAAGCGGAAGTCAACGATATGTTCTTGTCGCGAACAGATGCAGAATAACCAGACACTACCCTCCGTGCTCGGATTGGTCGCTCATTCAGCAGCCGTTGGGGAGGAATGTTCTCAGTCGGAATTCCATTTTCTGCTGTGTCTCTAATATCAACCTGAGGCTGCTGGGAAGACGAGGGGTTCCTTGTTGACTGTCGTTGTGGCACAGCCTGCTGCCGTAGGAGAGCTGCATGACTTTGGGTTTGAGCTTCTTTGCGGCGAATCTGTGCAGCCAAAGCCGATGTAGTGCGAGCAACCGTGGCGGCTTGTTGTTTATACGATGCGTTACGCGTTTTGGGAAGCACTTCACCTTCAATGGGGCTATCAGAATCGGGCTCGGAATCGTCCTGTTCCGTTGTACGGCTCCAATCTCCATTGGATCCGGTGTAATAGCTGTAGACTAGATCTTCTGGCATGGGTACGATGGGCTGCATCCCCCTTTCTTCTTCAGCAGCACATTCAGCGAAGGCAGATTTGGAACACCTTTTCCCTGCTGGTCTCCTGATTGATCCAGTGGAAGTCCTACCAACCCCACATTCTGTGTAAAACTCGTTTTTGCAAATAAGATATCGCTCATCGAAGTTTTTCGCATATGCTACTTTCCCTAGATACTTCGAGTCATGGTCTAGGCTGTATCCGTGACTCATACGGTCTCCTCGAGGGTCTTGGGTTGTCAGCCAGGTAGGTGGAGACAGTCGTGTGGCTGGGTCCAGTTGGCGTGGTATACAGCCATTGTACATATTGAAAAATGCGTGATCAACTATCTGGTCGGGCTCCGGTCGTTCATCCTCGTTCAAGTTCAAGCAGGAGCTGACCAAGTGCTTTGCCTCCACTGGAATGTAATTTGCCCCCTCGGACTCCTTGGGCCAGACATATGTAAGATTTTTGACTTTCTTGTAGATTTCGTCCTGCGTTTTCGATTGAAATGGGGGGTATCCAGTGAGCATGGCAAAACTAGGAACAATGGTTAATTCACAGAACTGACGTGATTCAAGCCCGTGTAAGGTCCACTCACAAAATTACGCCAAGGGACCATATGTCAACCTTCTGATTATGGCCTCCCTTGCTTTTATCCAAAACTTCCGGCGCAATATAATTTGGAGTTCCACATAGTGTTCTCCGTCGCTTTTCGTCCTTCTCCGACAGGATAATAGCAGCTAGGCCAAAGTCCCCAACTTTGATGTCCATGTTCCGGTCGAGAAACAGATTTCCCATTTTCAGGTCCCGATGAGCCACGTTTCTCTTATGCATGTATTTAACCGCCCCGCAAAGCTGAATCATAAACCTCCTGACTTCGGGCAAGCTCAGGTATTTCCGCTTCCTCACCATGTCCATCACCGAGCCGTTAGGGCACAATTCCAAAATGACATACGTGTTTTGCTCGAAGGCAAATGCCCTGTAGAAACCCACAATGTTGGGATGGCGCATTTTTGAGTGTATCTGGAGCTCGGTCCGGAACTGTATGTGCGGGAAGTTAGACACTATAAGGTGCAAAATGTCTGGCTCCTCAATTTGTTATCTCATACCTTCTCCTCCATTTTCCTCTGGTTCATTTCCGATTTTACCACTTTCATCGCATATACCTTGTTATTTCGCGCAAGCCTCCCTTCATAACATACAGCAAATCCCCCTTTTCCTAGAAATTTGCCAGTGATGTATTCCTCCCCCCAATGTTCAGGCTCACGAACCGTAGCAGGAGGTGGGGGGGCGTGGTTTTTGGCAGACCGCGCCTTTTGAGGTGGTGCATCTTTGGTGCTCGCCTTCATTATAGGATCGGTCCTGGGCTTGGGAAGAATGTTGGTTGAGCGAGGTGACAATGCCTCCATCGTGGTATGTATAAGGGTACCTCCTCTATCGAGCTCATGCGATCGCGACAAGCAGAAATCGTTGGATAGTCCAAATTATATTAACAAGAGATATATATCAGAGCCAAAACTCGACTTTTCAGTAGGTTTGAAGTTTGCGATGAGCTTAAACTGTCGGTTGAATCAAGGTGATTTTGGTTAGTCTCGATTGAGTTTGGATATAGCAGGACTTTAGAGAACTAACAAAGATGCGACGATGCGATATCCACAATACTAACATGCAGAGCAAAGAATAGTATTCACCGCAACCTAGATGTGTTCTATTAAATAGTACAACCCACTGGGCTATTATTGAATGCCGTAACAGCGATTTACAGCCTTGTCGCATGGAGCCGTGCCGACATTGCTTCTCAAAATGGAATATCGTAAACATTGGCCCGGAAACGGGAAAATGTCAACACAG
Organism: Blastomyces percursus; assembly: GCA_018296065.1. Classification (NCBI taxonomy): domain Eukaryota; kingdom Fungi; phylum Ascomycota; class Eurotiomycetes; order Onygenales; family Ajellomycetaceae; genus Blastomyces; species Blastomyces percursus. The sequence goes on from JAFEJD010000540.1 coordinate 5,326, forward strand.
ACTAAGCCCTTTTCAGCGATGACCTTATGTAATCCACCTGATGGCTCTGAGCCAATCAGCAACGACCGACGGATAACGGCGCCCTAACATCCTCCGATATCCCGTCCACCATCTCTCCCGGTTCCAAGTAAATGGAGGCTGCTACGCCTGCACTGGCATGATTCCGCACATCGTGAAGCCCCTCTTCAAAGCTGCTGCAGACTTGCAACGTACTGTACACTCGACCAAGGATGTCCGTGACTCTCAAAATATCCTCGCTGGTCATCCGAACATTGTCAAAACCTATTGCTGTAAGCTGGAGCCAGCAAATGCGCAGCTGCACTCTTCTTATCGACCTTGAAAGCTAACTGGATACCCAAAAAAAAAAAAAAAACCAAAGAACCAAATCAAAGCACAAGCGCGTGAACATGAGCGATTCCGACGGTTATGCGTTTCCTTTGCCCAGTCTCTCCACCGGGTGGATATGCGCCTACGGCTGGGTCTCTTACAGAACTCTGCGGCGATAGAAAAGCAGGCTGCGCGAGAGGCTGCGGCTGAAGCCCTCGCGAATAAACAAAAGCATGGTATCACGACTGTGAAAACAGAAACACAAACTAAACTGGAAGAGTCGCTTGCCGCAAAGCTAAAGGAAAAGGCCCAAGAGCCTCCGAAACCGCCTCCGCCCATACGAATCCGACCACTTTCAGAAGCGAAAGCCATTGATTCTGGAGCAACATTTATTAGTGAAACGTTTCTGTTTCTCGTTGCAGGTGGTTTAATTGTATTCGAGGCGTTCAGAGCACGAAGGAAAGAAACATCAAGAAGAGAGGATGTAGCAGAACGCCTTGCTGAATTGGAAGAGTCTGAAAGGGCGGCGCGGCGCGGTCTCGTTGCGCTAGAGCAGGAAGTTATACAGCTGAAAGCAAAGCTGGAGAAACAGTCGGCGAAAAGCATAAAACGCATTTTACCACGGGATGTTTGGGATGTTGATGAAGAGGAGGAAGAGATCGAAGAGCCTAGTTGGATATATCGCGTTGTTGGCTATTTTAAATGGTCCAGGAAAGAGAGTGTCGACAATACGACTGCTCCTGAGACCCGCAATTCCTCTAGTCCCGTTGTCTCCTCATCCGCATACAAACCTTTGAATGGCTCTTCGCAACCGTCTTCCTCTTCGCCATTACCTCCTCAAGCCCCCAGATAAAGACCAATCCATATACCATCTGAAGTTTATTCCAGTATTCAAATTTATCATATTGAGGGATATCCAGTCGATTTACGCGGAAACCTACATTGCAATATGGTTTCCAATACCTGCTTGGTCGTTTCAATTCTTCAATGTATATTTTACTAGGTTCTCTAACTGTCCATACCAGCATACTGTACCCACATACCATGCTCACTTTTCTTATATCATGCTGTGGAAACTAAATTCTCCACTCAGCAACACGAGAATCTTCTCAGTTGCCATGTACTATACAAAGTCTTCCCGGCGTATGTAGTCTTCTACTCAAGACTATATAGATAGAGTTCGTTAGAGTATGAAGATATGAATGTAGTATATAATGATATGAATCCCTCCACCTCATTTTGATCCAATTCCTCTCCCAAATCATTTTTTTGAAACGCTGATGCGTGATATGTCGACTCTGGTGGATAGAGCTATGTCTACTGCTCCTTCACTACAGATATTCTAAGCATATTTGCGACTATTTACCAATACCCAGGCCCTCACACGCGCTGAGGCTAACTTGGGCTTGCGTTTTGAGGAATGTGCATCATCAGGTGGTTTTAGCCGGTGATGTAGACGCAACTTCATTGGAATGTCATTGCACTGCGCAACTTCTCAGCCTGATGCCCAAAGCTTCTATTTACCCCGCCAATCCACTCCATACTGCCCGAGCCTGTTGCCTTAGTTAAGTTTTATGTTTTAGCCTCCCGTAATTAGGTACGGCCAAGTTATCTAGTTGTACTCAATGGTGGACGAAGGAAAGTAGCTTATCAGGTTGGGATTTGAAATAGATATTGTAACCAGTTTATCATGAGCGTGAAGACAAACTACCAAAGAGCTCGCGAGAGTTTCGCAAGCATCTACAGTTACTATCTCCACAATCGTGATTCGGTGAAGTTTCCAAATTGGGCCAACAGTCCTGAAAGTGGCACCATCATAATCGGTTTCGTTACGGACGCCACACCCACCGAGGAAGAAATGGGAAAGGCCAAGGATGATTTACGCATCCTGATGATGTTGGAAGAAGCGAAAGAAAACCTGTCCGAATCCGAAAAGAGTCTGCTTGGAGCAGCAACTGATAGACAGGGAAGCATTGTGGATCGATATTCCGGTTTATCGTACAGCGCGACAGTCGAAGAGGGGATTGCAATAGATGCAAAAACACTAGCCTAGCTTAGCTCTCCTGGAAAAGCTCCTCAGATCCATCGAAAGAGGAACAGGGAGGAAAAAAATGTATAGAGAAGGCCTTAAGGCAATAGAGAGGGAGAGCCAATAAAGTCGAGGCGGAACGTCCTAGGCAGAAGGCGCGATATCAAACTCCTCCTGTAGCTTCTTATCATAGGCAGCCTTGTCTTCCAGTTTCTTCGCTATAAAAGCTTATATATCTTGCGACCTGAAGTGCATTATGATCTTCAGAAACCACCCCCTGTCAACATTGTCCCCTGCGACTTCCGACCGGATGTGGTTGTAAAATATCTGAGAAAGGCCGGCCGGTGACATGAGTGCTAACGAAAACCAGAACACCTTGGTCTTCCATCCCTGACTCATAAGCTTTGAAAACCACATCGTACTGTCCTCGTAAGATTGCTTCTCCTCCTGCTCCAGGATGCTCACGAACTCTTGATGGAGGGGAGCAAACAGGCTCATGTCAATTGTATCCACACTCTGTCTAGTGAGCCAGTGAGGGGGTGGCAGCATCTCGATGGGTCGTGAACATGCCCACTCCAAATCGATGAGATACGTGATGTTCCAACGCTTATCAACGAGGATATTACTTTGGTGGGGATCATTTAAAATATAGCCAAAAGACCCACGACGAAGATCACGTTTAAAGAAATGCGAAGCCACGGTTCTCATAGTGGCGTGGGCTGATGCCTGCCAGATGCCATCAAATCTGTCGTTGATCGCGTTTGGTTGATTGGTGAAGCCGGCTTGTCATGAAATGTAAGAGTATTAGTCATATTTATATGAGTCAACCGAAGGATAACGTTGTTGGAGGGCTTGGCTTGGCTTGGATGGTTCGTCCTCTTCTCTACCAATATGGTGAGAGGGTAATTGAGCTTTTTTGCCCCAGTAGCCTAGATACGTCATGTCCCTGGATATAATCCACTAGAATATTCTCATTCTCTAGTTGATGGATTTCCAGCGAAAGTGGCCTATTACTCAACACCAAAAAGCCATTGTCATCAATAGTGAAAGAGCCAATGTGTGGCACGGGAACCTTGCCAACGTTTAACAATATTTGTGTTAAACTTTTGAACAGGTTTGTCCGTAGACCTTTATCATGGCGCTTGCCGTTCCAAGGACATGAAAGTTCCTTCAGACTCGTCGAGGTATTGGATTAGAAGATACCCAGCTTTGAGATCACTCAAACATGAGCTTAAGCATGTAACACCGAAAATAATGAAAATATCGAGGAAGGACTGGCAAACCCTCAGCATCGGTAAACTATAATTTCTGTTAGCTATGTACTCTTGGTTAGACGAGCTATATCAGGTCTCAAATCTTACACTTTGGCTTGTCGATAGGGAAATCCGAAGAGCTTAGGCACTGGCACGGAGGGACAATTCTCCTCCAACCACGCATAAGCGCCTGCCTCTCATCCTACATTGCCTAGTCGAAATGATTCGCCAACCCGATGCAATATTGGGAAGTGCATCAAATTTGATAGTATGTAGCTGTTGAAGTACACTCATTTCTGCTTGTGTGAAGGGTTACTTTTGGCATTGTGAAAGTCATGGCTTTGCAATACACAAGGCAATACCAGGGAACCTCTTCTTGAATTATAACTTGGCAGCCTTTCTTTCATCTTTATTATTATTTCTACACCACTTCATCGCGAGGATATGTGGGGGTCATTTTAGTACAAAGCAGGGAAAACCATGTAGCAGCCTAGGCTGATCACTGGACTAAAAACCCCCTGAGCTTTTAGCCTTGCATCTTAGAAAAGGTAAGTGTTTCAGATGAAGCTCAAAACAGGCATGAGAAGCGTCAAAGTCGTGCCAGTGAGGTAAATCTCTGATACTCTGATGCTTCCGTTACCCTTTCAGCAATATAGATAGCATCAACCCCATGGACATCGGTGAACGAACAGTTGAACCGAACCCCCCGGATTACTTAGTTTGGTAATGACATTCCCAATAGCAAACGCACCACGAACACCTTCATCTACAAGCACCTTCGCATAAAGGGTAAATTCCGGTGGATTCATGACAGAAGCCAACTGCTGGCTCCCAGTATAGTAATGAGGCTTTGGTTTCACACAAAAATCACTCTGTGCAGGGTGATACCGCCCGTAAAGTGGAGCATTCGCATGTAAGTCAGCGGCTTGAATATGTTCTCGTGCTTTTGCGCATGGTTCCATTGTCAAACTAAGTATGGGAATGGGAGAGATTCAATAAATCGCGGCGATTCCAAACAACAACTTCGACTGAGATCTTGTTGGAGAAAAATATGTATGTGAGTGCACTGGTGAGAACAGTTCATTAATATTGTTTTTAACATTTCGATATTGGCGCTGCTGGGCAGAACTATCGAAGCTTTTTGGAAAGCACACTTGAACAGTACAGACTGTATGAAAGTATGATATACGAAATCATCAATTTTGTATGGTTCACGACGAACAAGAGACTCCTGTGAGAATATTTTGCCAGATCGCCGCAATGTTTTGAAATGCTTGATGTTGTTCTTGCTAGGTATCTACGCAGTAGTACGTACATGCATCTGTAACTCAAGTTCAGGCTGAGAAATAACCTAGGGCCAGGCACCAAAGTTAACCGAGGTCTAAAAGCGGTTTAGCGCTGGAAGGAGAAAAATGGTTGCGTGGACACAGCTTATATAAGCTGGGCCTAGACGCCACAACGCTGTGGCGCAGTCGCAGTCAGCGCCGCATCATCATCGACCCGATTTGTCCAAAAGTAACTACGCACCTACTGTCGTTCTGCTTCCTCTGCATTCTGAGTCTGTTCTCCCCTTTTTTATTTTTTTTTAAAGTCGGATAAGAAATTTCTACAGGACAAATATTTATGCTTTTGCTGCGTTGTTTGCGCCCGTCCATTTATATTTTCAGGAGGTCGTCTATAGTCCCTCCGACCCCGCGAGTATAGCCCAACTCCCACCCGCCGCAGCCCAAAGAATATGGTGAGTCTTAAAGGACTATAGTCCTTCAGGCTCAGTTTTGTCGTGCAATTTATGTTCCTAACTAGATTCTCAAGGGACACTCGCGACGCCCTCGAGACCCGGAGAAGAAGAGTCGTGGTTTTGGGCGGTCGAGGCATGGTGAGGGCGGGGCAGGAGGAAAACCCCAGGTTAAGAAGGCCGTATTCGAAAGCACAAAGAAGAAGGAGGTTGGAGTGTCAGATCTTACACTCCTCAGTAAAGTGTCGAATGAGGCCATAAATGACAACTTGAAAAAGAGATTTGAACATGGCGAGATTTACGTATGCCTGCCTTCCGAAATGCCAGCTTAGGCGACAACTTTGTATTTTTGACCTGGCTGCTGACAACTTCCTGGATATAGACATACATCGGCCACGTACTTGTCTCAGTTAACCCGTTTAGAGACTGTAAGTCAGATCTAGCTTACCACAAATATAGAGCGCGACATACTGATCGTCGATTTAGTGGGTATTTATACCGACAAAGTCCTTGATTCCTACCGCGGGAAGAACCGACTCGAAGTCCCCCCGCACGTTTTCGCCGTCGCCGAAGCAGGATATTATAACATGAAAGCATACAAGGAGAATCAATGTGTCATTATCTCTGGGGAATCCGGTGCTGGCAAAACCGAAGCCGCCAAGCGGCTGATGCAGTATATTGCGAATGTATCAGGCGGCAGCGATTCTTCCATCCAACATACTAAAGACATGGTCCTGGCGACCAATCCTCTTCTTGAATCCTTCGGCAATGCGAAAACGCTGCGGAATAATAACTCGTCACGGTTCGGAAAATATCTAGAACTCCAATTCAACTCCGTTGGTGAGCCAGTCGGTGCCACGATTACAAACTACCTCCTGGAGAAATCTAGAGTGGTCGGTCAAATTACAAATGAGCGAAACTTCCATATATTTTATCAGTTTACAAAGGCTGCTCCGCAGACTTATAGAGGTATGTGGGATGTCGATGCTTTCAGCTGAGCCCTCTCCGTCAAGCTGACATATATTCCAGAAAACTTCGGCATCCAACAACCACAGTCATATGTTTATACAAGTCGCTCTAAATGTTTTGATGTTCCGGGTATAGACGATGCTGCCGATTTCAAAGATACACTAGACGCCATGAAAATTATTGGTTTAGCCCAAACCGAGCAGGATAATATCTTCCGCATTCTTTCAGCCATTCTGTGGCTTGGAAATATGCATTTTGTCGAAGACGACAATTCTAACGTTTCAATAACAGATCAATCGGTAGTGGATTTCATCGCTTACCTATTAGAGGTTGATGCTGCTGCGGTAAACAAAGCACTTACATTGAGGATTATGGAAACAGCCAGAGGTGGGCGCAGGGGCTCTGTGTATGAAGTTCCTTTGAACGTTGTCCAGGCCACCGCTGTTCGAGACGCACTCGCGAAAGCCCTTTATTTCAACATGTTTGATTGGATCGTTCAACGAGTAAATGCCTCACTCGCAGCTAGGGGAGCTGTAGAAAACTCAATCGGCATCCTGGACATTTACGGGTTCGAGATTTTTGATAAGAACTCATTTGAGCAGCTCTGTATCAATTACGTCAACGAAAAATTGCAGCAAATCTTCATCCAGCTTACGCTAAAGACGGAACAAGAAGAGTACGCCCGCGAACAAATCAAGTGGACTCCCATTACTTACTTTGATAACAAAGTTGTGTGCTCCTTGATTGAGGATAAACGCCCCCCCGGGATTTTCGCGGCATTGAACGACGCCTGTGCAACTGCACACGCCGACTCCGGAGCCGCTGACCAGACCTTTGTGGGAAGACTAAATTTCCTTAGTCAAAATCCAAACTTCGAGTCCCGACAAGGTCAATTTATTGTCAAGCATTACGCTGGTGACGTCGGCTACACTGTGGACGGAATGACAGACAAAAATAAAGATCAGCTACTAAAAGATCTTCTTAACCTTGTGGGCTCGAGTAGCAACGATTTCATCCATGCCCTGTTCCCCAACCAAGTTAATCAGGACGACAAGCGTCGACCTCCTACCGCGGGTGACAAGATCAAGGCATCTGCAAACGACCTTGTTACGACTTTAATGAAGGCACAACCGTCATATATTCGAACTATAAAACCGAACGACAACAAATCTCCGTCCGAGTACAATGTTGGCAATGTGATGCATCAAATTAAATACCTTGGTCTACAAGAGAACGTCCGGATTCGCAGAGCAGGATTCGCCTACCGTCAAACTTTCGATAAATTTGTCGAGCGCTTCTACCTTCTATCGCCAAAGACCTCATATGCCGGCGATTACACCTGGACTGGGGACGCTGAATCGGGAGCTAGACAGATCCTGAAAGACACAAGCATCCCGGCAGAAGAGTACCAGATGGGCACCACAAAAGCGTTTATTAAAACCCCTGAAACTCTTTTCGCTCTTGAACACATGCGGGATAGGTACTGGCATAACATGGCCGTCCGTATCCAGCGCGCTTGGCGAAACTACCTCCGGTACCGAACTGAATGTGCTATCCGAATCCAAAGATTCTGGAGACGAGTCACTGGAGGACTGGAATATATAAAACTTCGAGACCAGGGACACAAAATCCTTGATGGAAGGAAAGAAAGGCGCAGATACAGTCTCGTTGGTTCACGGAGATTCCTTGGTGATTATCTTGGAGTTGGCAACGCTGGAGGCCCTGGAGAAATGATCAGAGATTCCATTCGCATTAGCAGTAAGTGCTGTTTCCTTTAAAATACTTTTATGCGGTGATGCAGAATCGCTAACGCGGCAGAAACATCCAGAATCCGAAACTATTTTATTCTCCTGCCGCTGTGAGCTCCTTGTCACCAAATTCGGCCGTTCTAGTAAACCTTCTCCGCGAATTTTAATTCTAGTACGTTGCACCCCGCGTTTTTGCATAACTTCGATGCCTTGGCTAACATGTGTCATTCTAAAAGACGTCGAACAATGTTTACATTGTCGCCCAAAGCGTCGTAAATCATCAGCTAAACATTTCAGCGGAACGAACGATATCGCTCGGCGCAATCAAATTCGTCAGCGCATCAAAGCTGAAAGATGACTGGTTTGCTCTTGGAGTTGGATCTCCACAGGAGCCGGACCCTCTTATCAGCTGTGTATTCAAGACTGAATTTTTTACATACCTTTCCAATGCACTCCACGGTCAGCTCAATCTCAAACTCGCCGACACGTAAGTTTTTCTCCCTCTTAACCCAAAGTGAAGTACATATATTAGCTACAAAGCTGACAAGCCTCCAGTATTGAATATAACAAAAAGCCAGGAAAATTAGCTGTGGTTAAAACAATGAAAGATTCGACAGTTGTTCGAGATGATTTGTACAAAAGCGGAACAATCCACACGAGTCAAGGCCAGCCACCAGATTCTATGTCAAAGCCGACTCCAAGACCGAAGCAGGTTGCTCGCAAGCCCATCACCAAGGGCAAATTGCTCCGGCCTGGGGGACCTGGAGGAGGGCCATCAAAGCTGGCGTCGCGACCCGCCGCTTCGAAGCCAACACCTCTTCCGCGAGCTACCCCCCAAACCGCAGATACTGGTTCCCGACCCGTACCACACGCCGCAATACCCGTAGCCACCAACCCAATCAACCATACCAGATCTTCCTCCGGTCAAACTCGAGCACCCCCACCACCTCCCCCGGCCTCACCGCCTGCAGTCAAAAAGGATACCGCCAAGGTCCTGTATGATTTCAATAGCGAGCGCTCTAACGAGCTTTCCGTCCTGAAGGGCGAAATAGTCCAAATCATGGCAAAAGAAGGAAACGGTAAGCATTTAGAACACTCCCAACGCTCACCCCTCACCTTTGTTTCCCTTTTCCATCCAAAAAGAAAAGAAAGAAAAAAGGGGGGGAAACGTACTGAAAAGATGTTAATAACCCGTGCAACTATCAGGCTGGTGGCTTTGCATGAACACGACAACCTCTGCCCAAGGCTGGGCGCCCGAAGCCTATCTAGAAGAACTCGTAGCTCCAACCCCGCAAGCAGCCGCTCCCCCGCCACCTCCTCCACCCCCAGCCGCTCCCAGAGCGTCCACACTCTCCAACGCCAACCCGGTAAACCCTGCCGTAACCAACGGCGCCTCCCGCGCAGCCGCGAAAGCCAAACCCACCCCACCCGCTCCCCCAGCTAAACGGCCAATTGCCGGCCGTAAACCCGCACCTCCCCTGGCACCGCGAGACAGCGCGGTAAGCATGAACTCGCACGACTCGTCGGGTGGGAGTGGTCGTGCCACCCCGAATAGTATGAACAGTACTAGTTTTGCGGGTGGCCTTGCGGAGGCGTTGAGGCAGAGGCAGAGCGCGATGAGGCCTCAGGACGATGATGATTGGTAGACCAACGACTAGAAGAGGGTGCTTGCCCCTTTTCCATATATTCAATTTTTTTTAAACCCATGTTTTTTTTTTTTTTTTTTTTTTTGATAGATAGTATGCTACCTGTTTTTATTTTTTCGCGTATGTATTTTGCCCTTATGTTTGTTTTTTCTTTCTTTCCCCTATTCGTTACGTTGTTGATATCATTTTTCACCCTTTCTATTTTATTTTATATTTTATTTATATTTTTTTGCCTCAATCCTTTGTTTCAGTTCTACTTCATTACGTTACCCTAAACGCTCGCCGTGGTTCATCTCCAAGTTCCCCATGCTAGGGCTCGGCAGCTTGTTCTGCTCGAACTAGCTTCCTCGCTTGAGCACTACAGTTTGATCCAGATACTTAAAGAAATGATTATGTTCTCACGTCGAATTTCTCCGTAACTATCTGTCTGTTATTTAGTAATGGTGCATGTAATATGGCAAGAATGTCCTATTTTGTTATCTTGAGACGATATATATGCATAAAGCGCGGAAGGAATTATAATTTCACGTTTTTTGAATTCTCTTCTACCTATATACAAAACCCCATAATTCACCGCCCGTGGAATAGCAAAAGCGGTTTATTCTTATGGAGGCATCTCTAAACATGATCTCCAGTTCCCTCCACTCACCCGGAGAGAAGCCCCGCCTGTTTCATCACTTTCACATTCCGTAGACTAACATGAAAGTAATTTCGAATAAAAAAAGTATATATTCAGAGAACAGTACACCCTTCAATAGAACATAGGAAAAGTAAAGTAAGGAAGATAAAAAGGGAGATTTTAATTACTTCTTCAACTCCACAAACGCCGCCTTCATCGCAACAATCGCCTTGTCAATATCATCCCGTCCAGGACCCGTCACGCTAACCCCCATATGTCCGAAGCGGATATACTTGGACGCAATCTCCTTATGCAAGCCCCCAGCAAAGACAACGCCCTTCTTCGCGAGCACGGGCAGGATATCTGGCGGCGTCATGCCCTCGGGTAACCGGATGGCTGTCATGGCATTGGCCTGGTCCTCGGGCTTGGTCGCCAGCTGCTGTAAGCCCAGCTCGGCAACAGCCTGCTTGACACGCTGCGAGGCAGCTTTATGAGCCGCGAAACGCTCTGCCAGCGGCTTGCTGGTTACCTGTGTCAGGGTGGTGTGGAGGGCGTGCACGAGCTGGGTGGCGGGCGTGGCGAAGTAGGATGGTTTGCCGGCCTCGTAGTTGCGCATGATGGGCAGCCAGTTTGCCATGGAGGCGTAGTAGCTAGCGGGCGGGGACTGGCGGTTCTCGAAGCGCTGGATGGCGCGGCCGGAGGCCATGACGACGCTGAGACCGGGCGGGCAGCCGATGGCCTTTTGGCTGGCAGTAAGCACGACGTCGAGGTCCCAGGCATCAAAGGCGATCTCCTCGGCGCCGACGCTGCAGACACCGTCGACGACGACGAGGGTTTCTGGGCTGACGCGGCGGACCAGGGCCGCGATAGACTTGATATCTGCGAGGACACCGGTGGAGGTGTCGACGTGGGTGACGGTGAGGAGATTGTAGGGTTTTGCGGTTAAGGCTTGCTCGATCTCGGCGAGGGAGGGCTGTTGGCCGATTGGGGCCTTGAGTTGGGTGACTTTGGCACCGTAGGTTTCGAGGCAGGAGGCGAAGGAATCGCCGAAGTAGCCGGTGTGCAGGACGAGGGCATTTTCGCCGCGCTCGATCAAGTTGGCGGAGACCAAATCCCAGCCCAATGTGCCGCTACCGGCGAGGAGGAAGGGCTGGGAACTCGGGGAGGTAGATTGGAAAAGGCGGCGGAGGAGAGCGAGGGACTCGCCAAACGTCTTTACGAAGGAGGGGCCAACATGACTCTCGCTGTTCAGTTTGGTCAGTTAAGAGTAGAGCAATCGGGACGGAACTCTGGGAAATTTTATAAAGGAGGTATATATATATATATATATAAAGCGAAGCAGCTACGTACGCATGATGGGACATAGACTGAAGCACCGCATCGTCGAATTCAATGGGGCCTGGGATCAGGAGCGTCGAGTGGGGGGCTTGGGCGGACATTTTCGCAGCAGGATCTTTTCGATTGCTGGTGGGAGTGGGAGCAGGAGTGTTCTTGTGGTGGAGGAGAGGCGGGGTCCGCTGGAGGGGTTTATATTCAAGGTCGTGAGGCTCGACGGACACAGATCTCTCGGTCGAAAAGGGCGTGTTCAAGGCCGGCAAAGGGAGCCTCTGATCCAGGTGTCGAGAGATCAGGCTCAGCCGCGGGTTCGCCCGTGAGGGAGCCAGGACGATTATTTCTCCACCCGCGGGCTTGAGCCGGGCCACAGCTCGGAGTGCCGAAGAAAGGTTATTAAGCATATGCTTTTTGTGCTTTGTTTTTCCTTGTTTTTGCGCAGCCAATCTGCAGATGCGGAGGCTGCAAGGGTGGGTGGGTGGTGGTAGAGTTGTCACTTGGAGGAGGGAGAAATAATATGTAGCAGGCCGAGATATTTAGAGCTGGAGGATTATTTCGACCGAGAGCGAGGGGAGGTTAAATAGACCCAGTCTGGCCAAATAACCCGGACCAGTCGAATCTAATTGAGCTTCCTTTTTTCTTTTTCTTTCTTTTCTTTCTTTTCTCTTTACTTTTCTTTTTTTTTCTTTTGCGCTTATCTCTTTTCTGTTGACCCAAAGAATTGTTAGCCACCATTAGGGCTAATATGGAGCTATTTTCCTCTTGCGGTGGATTGGCTTGGATTCAGTATCAACCTGAAGGAATATCTTCTTTTGTTAGTTCAAATCTGTGCTTGGGTCTGTCAACTGTGACGCGAGTAATGAATAGTATCTTCCAACAACAGTTGATATGGAGAAGAGCCAACGTTCGGGGTGGAAATATCTGCAATACTTTTTCCCTCTCGAGGCGGGCTACGCCTCAAATACAGTTTCAAATACAGTTTCATCTTTGCTGGTACGGAGTAGTCTTAATAAAACCACTCAAGCCACCTTATTCGGCCAGGATAATAGAGGATCGCGTAGAAATTGAAGCATCCCGCCAGTGCAGCATGCCACTGGCCGCTGGCGTCGGAGGTTTCCGACAACGGTAACTACTCTTAACTACCCACTTAGCGAACTAACGAGCGTACATACTTGTACCATATTGTGCCGGACGAATTGCTCGCGTTCTTCCCAGCCACCCCTAGAATATTAGTATCAAAACACCGCAAATAAGCAAAATATCCACACTTCATCTACGGATTAAACTGTAGAATCCTTAATATCATTCAAATACGCGTCTTTCTTACCTTTCTCATCAAATCCACGTATATCAACTCTTTTTTCAACATGCCTCGCAATGTCCGCCGCCCTGCCTTGGAAACGCGTAGAAAGACTTTTACCCTATGCCTCAGACTCCCCAAACCACCTGTTCCAGTTCCGGATAACGATGAGATGGAGGAGGTGGATGAGGATGATATAGAGACTCAGTCTGAAGATCATCGATATCCGCTAATCCCTACTCCTGAGCGAATCCCTACCCCCGAGCCTGACATCTCATATAAATTGTATGAACGGGTGATTATCAATGGGATAAAGGATCCTTTAAAGACCAAATACCGGACTGTTTCTATACATGATCCAGCCATCAGCATCTGTTCTATTAAATATACTGCAAAAAGGATGGCTGAAGAGTATGTTGCAAAGCAGAACTGTAAAGCGGTGGAACTTGCAGATCATATAGCAATCATCTCATCCAACAAACGTGGATCCCCAGTCAAGATCAAAGGATTGGAGAGAGATTATTGGTCTTCTGAAGGAGTTATATAAGGAGAAGATGAGTGGTCTTACCATTGAAGTCACCACTTATTTTAATCTCCTTGATATATCAACTCTATCTTCAAACACATCTGCTATACGCGGTCCTGCAGCTTTCTTTACAGCGTCAGATTCACAATTAACAACTCAGACTTTGGCATCAGAAAGAGCTCTTGATTCTGATGTCAAGAAACTGGTAATCTCGTCATCTAGCAATCCTTACCGTCCTGTTAAATCCCCTCGAATCCACGAAATATCCGATGATTAAACACCATCTACACGTTCAAGAATCACAGCCACTAGTCAACAACTGAAGGAGGTTCGAAATCGCCGGTCAAGTGAACGAGAATCTCTGCAGGTTGGACGTGAGATAACTGCAAAATGGCGTTGTCAAAAGATGAATTGTCATAACTTTGAGCAGGGCACTTGCTGGATAGCTTATGATGATGCTCATATTCAACTTCTGAGTAGTGAGATTGCCAGTTGGATTGAGGATATTGAACGTGGCAAAGCAATAGTTGAGAGTCCTTCAAGAAAGATGACAAGAATATTAATGGATAGAAAAGAGAAGAAGAATCAGAAGAAGGATGAACTTACAACTATCACCAATCCTTCTATACAGACTCTTCAAATGCCGACAGTTATATTCCCTCCTTCGATTCCTGCAGCTCCGGCTTCAACTTCTTCAAATACAGCATTCCCAAGCGAGATAATCAACGTGATGATGATGAAATATATGATGGAAGGGATAGGAGGACTGAATTCAAAACCACAACCTCACTATTATTCGCCGTCAAACCCGCCGTCAAATCCGCTGGATCCACTGTCAAATTCATCTGCAAAATCAACCCTCGAATTCATCCTCGAACTCGCCCTCGAAATTGCCTGCCAATCTGCCTTCAATTCGTAGCAGTCCAGTCCCTCAATTTGGTGAACATGCAGGGTTGTTTTTCAATGAATACTTCGATTGGTGGACAAGATGGAGACCTCATAAAGCCTCTGGCATTTTAGATACTAAATTCATTATTCAGAATGAAGGATTTGAATTGGATCACTTACGAACGTTGACAAAAGAGCAGTTGATTGATATGATGAATATTGATTGGTCAGGGGTATATCGAATTATAAGAGATGGGTTAAAAGATTCACTGTGGCAGGCAAGATTGCAGGAGCTCGAATCATCATTATCCTCTTGTAATGATG
>JAFEJD010000543.1:0-13986 GCA_018296065.1 Blastomyces percursus
CAACCAACCATCGCAGAGGTCCCTAAAGTGTGTAATATTAGGCAAAGTATTAATAACAGCTCTTCAGCCACTTAATAAGTAATTCTTCCTTATACAATAGTAATAAAGTTAAAAGTAATTCTGAAAGTCGGGCCGAGCCATCTGTGTAAATATTACTCTGTCTTAGAAATGTGTAAGAAGACTTTTAATATATATATATATATCATATAGTCCATGAATGAATACATCTAGACAAAATCAAATCAATTCGCTTCGCCCTACCCGCCTGCCATAGCCTTACCTACCAACAAAAATTGGAAACCACGGATTAACCCAACCTTGTTTAAAAACAATTAGAAGAAATAAAGAAAGAAAACAAGAAAAAACTCCACCACTAGGCCTGCCCATTGGTAACTTGAAAAGAGGGGGTAAGTAAAAAAAAAAGAAAAAGAAAAAGAAAAAGAAAACGCCTAATAAAGATAGATGAACCTTTTGCTTCGCTTGATAGGCGAGCTAGGTACTGTTGCAAGGAGAGCCACCCACGGTTGTTCGTAATAGGTCATCTGCTAGTTGACAAAAGTACAATATGAAAATAACGAAGAAGGTAGTGGTATAGGATGTCAATAGCACAAGTTGGGAAGTTGGTGAAGGGATATGTTAAAAATATGGGGGTCATAAAAATGGTGAATAGAGAGAGGGTCGAATGTTTAGAAGGGGGGAGTAGATGGGTATATAAGAATGGATAAGGCTAGTTACCACGGAGCAAAAACGCGCTTTCAGAATGCTCTCAGAACCCAGTAACGTAGCAGGCAAGCAAGACCAACCGGCGAAGGATATTGACAATCTATTTGCCTACACCATTACCCATCATGGCTTGTTGTTGTTGCTGCTGTTGCTGTTGCTGCTGCTGTTGTTGTTGTTGGTGCTGAATAGCTTGAACTTGTGCCTGTGCCTGTGCCTGAGCCTGAGCCTGTGCATGTTGAGCTCGTTGTTGACCTTCTCGCTTCATAAACTCAAGCAGATACTGTTTGGAGGTTTTCTCCACTTGCTCTTGATACTGATGGCGAATGGCTTCGTGCCAGCCCGACGGATGACCAAACTGCTGCATGAATTTTGTTCGTACCTCGGTTTGAGCTTGCGGCAACATGCGCTGCGCGTAGAGTAGCCGGTAGCGGGGAGGAAGTGCTCCTTGGCCTTGTGCAGCAACACCATTGGCTTGGGGCATGACCTGCTGTTGCGGGAGCTGCTGTGGGCTTCCTTGCTGTTGACCGTGGGGAGCTTGAGGCTGTGACATTTGCATCTGCGCCAACTGAGATCGCATGGCATGGGCTTGATAAGCTGCCGCATTTGGGAACTGATTTTGTTGCGCCTGTTGTTGTTGTTGCGCTTGCTGCTGCTGCTGTTGTTGTTGCTGCTGTTGCGCCTGTGCCTGTGCCTGCGCTTGCCGCTGCATAAATATATTGGGGTGTTGTTGTTGCTGAGCATTTTGAATATTATGTTGGGCATGCATATTGGCCTGAAGCTGAAGCTGCGCCATCTGCTGTGGTGTAAATTGTTGAACGCCGGCCTGGGCCTGCAAATTCCGTTGCATCATAAGATGTTGCCGCTGTTGTAGTATAGCCTGCTGCTGTTGTTGGGGCGTCATCATCACACCATTCATCTGAGGGTTGGCCATTATGGCATGGTTCATGACGGGCGTCTGAACCATGGTGGATGCGTTGGGGCTCGCACGGGTCATTCTCTGCGTGGGAGTTGCATTGCGCATTATAGGTGTGGCATGAGGCATAGCCGGTGTCCCGTGTGCCATTTGTGGCGTGCCATGCCTACTTGGACCCTGTTGGCTTCGCGTAGTAACCATTGGATGTCCCATAACAGCTGGATGGCTATGCTGAACACCTGATGTAACTTGAAGTGGACTTCCTGCCCCTTGCGCCGAGCTGGTCATAGCCATTGGTATTCCTTGATTCATCTGGGGTCCTATTAAATTTCCTGTCATAGGTGACGCGCTATGAGGGGTTATATTCCGCACAAGTGGAGACGACTGTTGACCCTGGGAAGCTGGAACCATTTGTTGAGGCTGCGGCTGATGAGGAATTCCCACAGGCGGGTTCCCCCGGGATTGGGGCCGCCGATTCTGTGCTGCCAAGAGTTGCGCCTGTGCTTGTACCTGAACATGCTGTGCTGCCGCTGCTTGTCTTCTACTGTCTTCTCTGCTTTGTTCTTCTGCCAATCGCTGTTCAGTTGCGCGTCGCTTCTCTCTCTCGGCTTCCTGCTGTAATCTTTTAGCGTGGTCTTGTTGAAGCTTCTTTTCGTGTTCAATTTTAGCTTTCTCTTCGTGTTCAAGGCGAATTTTCTCAAGCGTTTTAAATCTCGAAAACCTAGGTTCGAACGGAGCAGCACCACTTTCGTCATCAACATTAGGAGCTTTTGCGGCCCCGCCGTTACCAGACGTAGAAGGCCCCAGCCTCTCATCCATGATAAGCATGAATCGTTCCTCCTCAGCAGCTAATGCTTCATCTGCAGCTAATTCTGCGACAGTCCGCCTTCTGGTCTTTGGCGAAGGCGGTTTGTTGCGATGTCGAGGATCTTCCAAGAACTTAAGGAGATTCGAACTAGCTGCTAATCCATCAACCGGCTCTAGGTAGAGCGGTGGAGCTGTGGCGTGTATAAGCTTTGCCTCGGCTTCCAGAAGTTCTGATGGTTCCACCATCATCTTTTGTCGCTTTGCTGGAGGAGCACGGTCAGTTATCGGAGAAGATGGCAACGCAGACAGAGGAGTAGAAGGTTGGGAGGCAGATCCAGTTCGCGACGCGGAATATGCTTGAGGCTGACGGCGATTTACAGCTCGTGGATCTGGAGTCATGGACAATAGCGTCAACTCTGCTAGCAGTGACTGGGGAGTGGGATGAAGCACAGTGGTGAAAACTTTAGGTTTCAGAGCTGATTGCTTTGAACTGCTAGATCCTGCCGTAATTCCGTTGGGTACTCCGTTCTCTTTATTCGTTTCCGAAGCTGGTGGTTCATCTACTTTCTGGATGCTATCTATAGAAGATCCATTAATGGTAGGCTTTATCTTCGACTGGTTCTGTTGCGGATATGGAACGAATGGTGAAGGGGTAATGTGCTGATTGTAATTGTGCAAAGAAAAAGGGGAGCTCTTTTCCCTTAAGGCGGCATTGGACGAGGGGCTAGTGTGGGTGGAGATAGATTTATGATCCACGACGCGGACGATAAGGCAATCTATTCAAAAATTAGCTCCGGGACTTCGCGGGATGTAAATATGTATGACAGAAACCTACTCTCGTAGAACCGGACACCGCCCCTCACCAACTCCTCAATCATGTCGTGGGGAACGGTGCCAGCCTTGATGTGTTCGATTATGACCTTCATTTCGGAGTTATAAGGAAAGCTACCATCCTGTTGGTCGAAACGGAAGTGTGTGGGATGTAGATGTATAGTTAGGGACGGCGGAACTTTTGAGTACTTTTTAAGGATGTAGGAGGTAGTTTTAACTATATCGCCAAAGCAATTAGCGCCGCATACCTTGTGAAAAGTCAATAGAAGATAGGGAACACTGACCATATGGCTCCGGAAACTTCTTCAGTTGTCTCCGGTCCATAGCAGCTCCGTCTGCGCTGGGGGGCTTTATCGAAAGACGCTGTAAACGAGACGCAGAGTCGCCAGGTTTTTGTGCCCCTTTCCTCGGGCGCGTTGGCTGACGACTATTTGAGCCATTTACGGCGGTAGCACTTGTCGGAGTTGCCGTGCCTGGCTGTTTGGCGCCTGCAACGCGACTTGAAGCCAAGCCCAGCGGAGACGGAGATTGTTGTGACGGCTTCGCGCCATTGATGCCGGTCTGGATGTATGACGGAGTAGGACGTTTGATTTTAGGCGTAGGGGGCTTCGTGGACACAGCAGTCGCCATGCTGGAGGACGTTTCCATGCAGTCAAGGACGTCCCCGCTGCTAGCGTCCGAATGTCACGGTTAAGGTGTTATCAAACAGGACGGATAAGAATAATATAGCCGCCAGATAGTGACGAGCCGATGCGGGAGACATGTGGGGAGAGAGCGCGGATAACTGTGCGGCGACCGGCACGCCGACAACTGGTTCCGGTGGACAACAAATTGGATGAGGAGATGACGCAATAGCGCAAGATATCGGATGAAGCGCCGGAATGCTAAAAGACTTGGTATAGACGGGGAGCCTGATGGCTATCGTTGTCGTTTGAACAGTCGTTGAATTTCGTCGTTTGGTGCCAAGGATGAGGCTGTCATGTCGCCAGAGACACGTGACTACTATCAAATGGGGTCTAGTGTTGGATGACTAAGGCGCCTTTACCTCAACTTCAGTCCAAGTTTGAAACTTTTCGTTGAAACCCCAAATTGGCCGGTGTTTACCGCTAAGCTGAGTTGCGGAGAACGTTTCAAACCTAAAAGGCTCTGAAAGTGGTAGTAGCTCAAATTGTGAGTAGATTGGCCAAAATGTTTAGCAGTAGCATAAAAAAATAAAATAAAATAAAATACAAACTATGTTAAAGTGTAAAAGCAGACAAGCTAACTAAGTGGCGAATAGTTATAAAGAAATAACCTAAATAGAGGAAGAAGACCGTTAAATAAGACAAGGGGATATAATGAATAGGTATAAGAAACGAACAAGGGAAAAAAGTAATTTAGAAATGGAGGTCATATAATGAACTGGGGGAACATCAAACTTTCTCCATAGAAAATGTCAACAAAAGGAGATCTGGCACTATCATTCAGTCATGACCAGAGACACGCCGTCTCCAGTCTTCTCCCGTTCTCAGCCCATCCACCACATCAATTCGCTTGCCTAGGCCCGTTACTCCTTCCTTCTGCCACCATTTCTCTCCTTTGTCTGTACCCAGCGCGGACTCGTCATCACTATCCACCAATCCACCGCGCCCGCCCTCTGCACCAACTACAACGACAACCTGCCGAACCCATCCCGTAATCTGGTTGACTGGCTCACCGTCATTGCCAGCCATGCTTTCTTGGATATAGACAATGTCTGGGGAGAGGTGCCGAAGCATGTGCACGTGTCCATTTGGTGTGCTGAAGGGTAGAATCATTGTCTCTTTGTCCACCAGTGCCTGTGCTTGGTTGTAGAGAGCTTTGAAAAGAGGCGACGCAGACCCAAAATCATCACTTGCCGGGCGAGGTTCAACGACATCGAGGCCGGACGAATCTTGCGTAGTTTCTATATTAGCCTCCTCGGTGGTAATGTTCGCGTAGGAGGAGGAAAGAGACGGTGTTGGTCGAGATGAGGTTGGGGAATTTGCTGAACGGGGTTGCAAACCGGGAGCATATATTAGGACGAAAACACGTGCCGTGTTAGGGTCGACGTATTCCGGAAGATGGGACAGGATAGACTGTAATATGCCATATTAGTTACTACTATAGTGGTTAGCATTTATGATGAGAAAACCTACATGTTCTGGTGTTTGACCTTCCGGGTCGTCTTGATGTTCCACGTCGCTAACCGAAGACACCACGATGGCCACGGTTCTTCTAGACTTGGTGGGAAGCGCATGCGTCGCTGGAGCTGCAGTGGGAGAAGGGAACGTGCTTGCCGTGGTAGGAGGCCCCGCAGTCGCGAGAACACCTCGAGAATTCGCTTCCTCGGTCCATCGAGAATGATCTTCGAAATCGTTTGCTCCCTCTTCGCGAATCGCAGTCAACGCGCCTCCCACGACAGCCCCAGCGGCAGCCACTCCGGCAGCGACTCTTCTACTAGCACCGTCAAATAGCTGCTGCGGGCTTGGTGTTCGCCGCAATGCGCCTTGGACTCGTGATATCACACTCGCATCCTCGGGGTGAGCTCCATGATGGACCCCGGTGGCCCTCGCGTATTCCCCTTCTGGCTGGCCGTACTCGGCACCAGGGTCATGTCTTCCCGGCGCATTGCCACCCCGTCGTCCGTCATTTTCGTTATCTCCATAGTAATCGTCGTCGTCTTCACCGTCGCGGCGCTCACTCCATACCCAAGCAACAAGGCTGACTGTCGCGATGCCGACGGTGAGAGCAAGAGGAAGCCAATACCCAAGAGCAGTTCTTCGACCAGTCGAGCTAAATCCGCTCGGGCCACCGTGTCGACGACGACCGTCAAAGGGGTGGTTTGACATAGGAAACGGGGTGGTTATAAATTGGTTATGCACACAAGGGGATTGAATAATAGTGAAGTAAAGTTATGTATATCCACAAATGGGAATCAATGCACGAGACAAGAAAGCCGCATTGTTGTCCTCAAAGAGAGCTAAGGAAACAATGCGGAGGGTTTAAAAGGGAATAGACAGTGAAATCGACATTTGATTCCAACCCCTTCAATAAACCTCGGAATCGGGGCGAGCAAGCGCAGTTTGCAGTGTGCAGCTGCGGGGCGGAAAACATGTGGCTGGGCGAGCCGGGAGAGCGTTGGGGTGTTTGCACTGTTTGCTTGGTGAGTTGCCGAGGGAGTCACGTGTATCAAGTTCATTGAGAAAAAATGGCACCTTGGAAGTCATCGTCGATCGAAACAAAACTACAAGAGAAACACTTTGATATTGCGCCCTCCGCTGCAGGACAATGGTTACCCGGAGTATATAGCTGAAACGGTCACTAGAGTGCAGGCTTCGAATCGGCATGGCTATTTCTGCAGACACACTATTATCATCAGCATTATCGGCTGACTACAATTCGCACCCCCGCCAGCTCTGCCAGACCCGAAGAAGCAAATAAAGCTCCCACCAGGAAGCGCTTTGCCTTGCCCTGAAAAAAGGTGCTTGCTTATAGTAGAACCGTCTTTTTTGAAGCCTAGCCTACGGAGCAAGGGGACAAAGCGTCACCTAGAATATTGGGCCAAGAGAAGGGCTTTATCACAGATCAGTGTTGCCCCCCCGATCTCTTCTTTGTCAAGCTTCCCGCATCGCCAGCTAGAATCATGCCTCATTCCTATGTTGTGCCCCATGCGGGGTTTCAGGCCCTTATACTCTGTGGCCCTGGTGTTTCTCTAAATACATTTACTTCAAATCCCGAGGAATTCCCTAAAGCCCTCGTTCCTATTGCGAACCGCCCCATGGTCTGGTACCCTTTAGATTGGTGCTATCGCATGGGCATTACAAGTAAGTGCTCTCTTGAATACTGCACGGATAGTTGTTCTTCTTTGATTTTGCGAGGAGTTCTCTCCTTGTACCTTCAACAGGGTTTAATTTACTGTCATATGCATGATCAAAAAAATTATTTGACATATTGGGATTGGGTTGCCTTTTTTGCGGATCCCATATATGAAATCCCAATTAGAATAAAAGACACCACCAGCCTTTATACCCAATCAACTGCAAATATTATTTAAGAAGCAATATCATGTCCAATTCCTATTTTCTGCAATGTTCTAATAGGGCGCCCAGATTTAACTCTCATAACCCCGCAATCAAGCCAGCCCGCGTTAGAAGCCGCACTATCGCAAAATCCACATCTTACATCTCTTCCTTCTCCATCGCCTTCAGTTCTTGCGCCTCGAGACCTATCATTTACAACCGGGACCTCGGAACTCCTACGACTGCCTGAAGTGCAAGCATGCATCAAGTCCGATTTTATGCTTCTTCCTTGCGACCTAATATGCGACCTCCTTGGTGAATCACTCCTTGAAGCGTGGATGTCAAGCCAAGGAGCTCTAGATGGTTCATCAGTTGGTGAGGCATTCTCAAACCGCATTTCCAGCATGGTTGGCGTTGGCGGTGAGTATGGTGGAAGAAGAGGTGGCCTCGGGGTTTGGTACCCCATGCCAACTTCTAAAGAAGAGAAGATTAAAGGGGACGTCGCCGATTTCCTGGCTGTGGCACCCCTGGATGCAGATGATGCCCTCGTTGTTAACGGTGGACCAGGAGGAAACGGATCGGTGCGCGCCTCATTATCAAAACTTGTCTATGCGGCGCCAATGGATACACTGAAAAATACAATGGCCGAGAAGAAGGCTTTCTTGATCCGTCATTCGCTCCTGAGAAGCCATGGGAGAGTGAAGCTCCTAACCACCTACCGTGATTCTCATATCTACCTATTCCCATACTGGGTGAAGGATATGGCCCAAAGAAACGAGAAGTTCGAAAGCGTCAGCGAAGATTTGATAGGATGGTGGGCCAAGGCCGAATGGCAAACGGGCCTAGGCGAGAAATTAGGCCTCCGAGAAGTTTTCGCGAACCAGGATACCAGCAGCCATGCGTTCGAAGCTGAAGAACGGGTCGAGGAAGAAATCGACCTCACAGCCATGTCCACCACAAAATCAATATCCCACTCCAACGTCAACCCGGATGGAAGCAGTGCAACACAGAAGCAGACTCGACCCCCTTTGCCCCAGCGCGCCTTCACCTTCCAACAAGAAGATACAACTAAGCCCAAACCGTCGTCCCCAGGGAAACTCACCGTGCCCCCAATCCTCGCCTACGTCCACTCCTCACAACCCTCTGCTCCTCTAATCCGGCGTGTCGATAGCTCCGCCCTTCTCCTCTCCATCTCCCTCCGCCTCGCGAAACTCGACCCAATCACCGAGGTTGGGCGCGAAGCAGCCTCCCCCTTCGCGCACATGAACAAAATCGCCCATCCGGCCGGCATTGCCCAGCGGTGCACAGTCACCAAAGCCGACTGCCTAATCGCCGAGAACGTGACCGTGGAGGAGAAGTGTGTGATAAAGGAGTGCGTGATTGGCGCCAACTGCCGGATTGCGGCGGGTGCACGACTCACGCGCTGTCTGCTGATGGATGGCGCGGTGGTGGATGAGCGCTGTCAGTTGACGGGCTGTATTATTGGCCGGCGCAGCAAGATTGGGCGCGAGTCTGTGCTGAAGGAGTGTGAGGTGCAGGACGGGAACGTGGTGCCTGAGGAGACGGAGGCGAGCGGGGAGAAGTTTATGGTTTTTGAGGGGTTGGATGAGGATATGGATGATATGGATATGGATGGGGACGGTGATGGTGAGGAAGCTGATCGTGGGGATGGGCATTGGGTAGGTTGAGCTCCAGTGATGTAAAGGATATTTATGCGATGAATGACCAATGGATGGAAATGGCGGGCTTTTTTTTTTTTTTTTTTTGAGGAACTGAATGGTTAATGAACATGGGTTACCTACCTGGCTATGAGCTTGTTACCTACCTCATTTTCTTTTCTATCTCGGAGTATTAAGTGGAAGGAAAATTAGCAGTAGACAACAGAAAGCAATGGAAATGTGCCCTCACCCGCAAAATAATTATCTGTCTTGGAATCTCGACATAGGCAAACTCACCTCACGTCTGCGATCGCGTCCATGGTGTAATATTACAAAATTTGCACAAGGTAACTTACATTGGAATATCGTTTAAGCAAGTGCGGAAAGGAAGTTCATAGAACGAAAGAGAGCTCAAAGAACATAGCAAGCAAAAATCCTCCCAGTCGGTACTTTGGCAGATAACTATACAAAACCCACAAATAGAACAACTCTCAATATGACAAAAAAATACGTCTCGCAAGTGTTAAAATAAAAATGAATGGGCAAAATAAATTGATATCCAAAACAAAACAAAACATCGGACACGGATTGAACGGAACTAGTTGTTTCGAATTTCGAAACCCATTTGGAATGGTCCGAATGGCAGACGAAGAGAAAAATTTCGAAAGGTCCCACTAAATCACAACCAGCTCCGCACTTTCCTCATTGAGCTGAAAAGAGAACGGAAGATTACTGCCTGCAGATCCAGCCAGCTCAAATAGGGAATTCCTTGGCAATGGTAAACCCACGGAGTAGGGAATGGCGTCACGAAACGCCAATGGCGGAGGCAAAAAACGGAATAAAGCATGAAAATGAAGAAGAGTACAACTGAACCTCTTCAATCCTGGCGGATCATATGCAAAGAGAGAAGACTGAATCCATCTGTTTCCCTCAGTCATCTAGGCATACGATGCGCCTTTAGCTAGATCCTGCTAGATAAACGCGTAGAACGTGTTTTTCAATTATCACGCTCATCCGTGGCAGGTTGTTTACCTAGCTTTATGGATGGCTGCGTATATTTTTAGACCCTTTGTCCTGTATTGGACGACGAGGGGCAACTTTGGGATCCTTCAACACTCTGGAAGGTAGTTTTCGTAAGTTATATTCGCGCACAAACACGGGTTTTTGCTTGCGTGGTTTGAATTTAGGATTCGCGAAGCAGGCGTCCGAGCCCTTGCGCTTGTTGTCAAAGTTCTGTTCCGCCTGATGGGATGCTACTGGAGTTAAGGCCGGATTTGGCAACAATTCATGGGAATCTATCAGCTTTTCGAAATCGACCTGAGATAAGTCCAGAGGAGAATCTTTGTCGAAGTTTGAAAAAGGGGACCTGGACCGAATCCGTGAGGGAGAGCTGGGCATGAAAGGGGATAAAGAGCCAAGGGGCCCGGTATCCAGAACACCTTGGCCTCCAGATGTCTCTCCAAGAGGATCTGGGCAAGGGCTCGCATAATTTATGATATCATGGCACCACTCACTGAAATTCAAGGCGTCGTAAAGCACCTGTGTATCCGAGTTCGTAGCCGGGGGATAAATTTGCGTAGGGCTGCTATTCCATGGCGTCACAGGCGAAGCTTTGACATCTGCTGCTGGGCTCGAGTAACCTTCTTGCTCAAAAAAAGCGGGTGTCACGGATTTCGACGAAGATTCGGTGTGGAAAGTGTCTGTCCTACGCTGTGAAGATAAAACGTCTGGATCCAGTGCAAGCTCCAGAAAAGTAGAATCATCCTGTTGCATGGATTCCAAATGTTCGTCAAGCAGGGGCTTTCCTAGTAGACCGTATAATGACATGCCTTTTAGCATAGGGAAGTAACGATTTTAGTGGGGCCTAACGCTCACAGGGAGGAATAGTATAGGGAAGAAGAAACTAGATGACGGGTTCTATTGAACGGATACTTGAGAACAACCGAGGTGACAACGATACCGAACTGAATATTGGACGTGATCTCAAAACAGGACACTTCATACTCTGTGAGGAGACATGGAGCAACGAGAGGAAGAAAAACGTATGTTAGAACGAAGGAAACGAGAGAATGAATACGGTGTGTAAAAGGCGCGTTTTTGTATTTCCTGTAGCATTCACGTTCAAGTTGCGTCATTTGCGATCATTCACTCGCCATGTGTCATTGCGAAGAGGAAAGTTTCATCGAAGAAGAAATAAATAGTCGTGTTCCAGAGGATCTCCCTGGAATATGCCGAGAGAGTGGCATTGTGTTAATGTCAGGGTCATGGGGGTAACCCGAGATAACAGGCTCCATTTGCAATTTTTCGCAAGGCACCATGGAAAATGCCATTATCCCTTCGGTAATTAGCAAGATAGTAGCTTAGAGGAGGAATGAAATAAATCATGGACCGACACGCTCCAAGTGTTCACCAGGCGGTGGCAGACTTGTGCCGTTGTAGATGCCGCCCAATGTGCGCTCAGTAGTCTTGACGTTTGACGTTGTCATTTGCCGTTGCCAGGGAAGAGCCGCGTCCACACGCTGGTCACGTGGCTCTAATCGCGTTCTTGGGCCAGCAACGTGTTTAGCGCGTCTAGATTCGGCGCTTTCTCAACGCCGTAGATGTCCAGTATCTGTAAATTATTAGTTCCAACGAACCGAACCTGTTCCGGAATTTCAATTTTTTCATTCCTCTCGACCTCAAACACACTGCACAGGGAAACCCTTACGACATCCGGACCTATCGATACTCACGACCTCGGGAAAGTTCAAATTACAAAATCCGCAATATCTCATAGGAAAACTCGCTGATGGACCTATCAAACCTTGACGTCACGCTACAGACCACTTGACGAGGTGCCAAATACAGCGTCCCAGCGACACGCCCGAGCTATCGGACCTGTACAACGTGGGAGGAGGCGAGACCATCAGCAAAAGTGGCACAGCCCAATCACATTGATATATGGTTATTGCCATCTCGCTTGCTGAGCTGGGCCGCAACCCCTGCGTCCAAGGCTTTGTTTCTCAATCCACGGAACCTGCTGAAACTCTGGAGGGTTCACGTTGAAAGTTTAGGGGTTGTCCGCAATTTTAGATTTAGGTCACTCTTGGAACGAGCTTTTATAGTATTCAATTAGGATTTCCATGGCAGAAGAGTGAAACGAACAAGTAATTTTTCGGTTCTATGAACGGTGTACCCCTTATTTTGTTCGCGTCTTTTCCTTTTGCGGGACATGCAACTGAACGATAGATATCAAGGGTTCGAGGCACAGAGACATATCATCGCACCGTTCAACACAGCATGCATTATTGTCAAATCATACTTCGAATTTCCAGACACCAACCACAACTTCACACTGGAAAAGAGGGAGCTTCTCCAAAAAGAAAAAGAAAAGAAAATCTTTACACCTGCTCTAGACTAACGCCTGTCATATGTTACTAATTTTTAATTTTTATTATGTTAATATTCTTTTTCTTAAAAAAGGTGTAGCTTTCTTCTTCCTTTAGGGCGTGTTCGGTTGCACGTTCAACTCTGTGTATATAATCTTGTATAAAGACCCACTTACACACTCTTTTCCAACATTATCTACATGAAAAGACTTTGTGTTCAGTGTTCTATCCTTATCTCTATTTTATCTCCACTTACACAAGATTAAACTTCGATGGTGTAATCCGTATTTAGACTGAAAAGTGGGTGGTGTGGTTGTAACTGAATTAGGCAAGGAGAGTAGTGTACAAAGCTGTACATATCATATAGTATATCCTGCCAGGTCAATGGACAGGTATTAACATCACCCCAGCATTACACTAACTTTTCATGTGCAGGTTATACGGAATTGAACGTGCAACCGAACACACCCTAAGTTATTGTCTTTTCAACACTCCCGACGTTTAAAAGCTGGCCATTGGATGATAAGATACTAGCCACCAAGCTTTACTCTTTTCCAGCTGTGTAGTACTGTGGTCACCCCCGTAAATTTTGTTAGTACGCCACCTCTTGGTGGGTCATGGAGTCTAACACCACGCACTTATTAGCTTATTTCCAGCACCCGAACATCGTGTATTCAACTAATATCTAGTAAACCACCCATTAGCATCAACAACGGCCTGGCATCTAGGCATTTCATATAAAATGCTACGAATTTGCTCCGTAGTGATAGAGTCTCATGCCTCTCGTATAAGCACACGAAGCCTGTCGTAAGAGAGATTTGAGTCTGCATCAGAATGCGCTTGAATATAGTCCTTCAGTACATCCCAAATAGTCTCTAGCGGGTTCAGATCAGGAGAATATGGTGGCCAGAAAATGGGTGTGATCCTGCGCTCCCTCAAATCATCCAATGTCTCTCTGGAACTATGCCCTGAAGCACTATACTGCATGAGTTGCAGCTCGGAATTCAGCGTCATGTAGCCGTGAATGACTGGAACTATCTTCTCACTATACGATGCTCCAGAAATTGTCCCCCAGTCCTTTTCCCAAAATATGAACGGCCCTTTCTGATCTCCGTGTATGGAACCCCATGCCATCCACCCTCTCTTTCTCTGTATGCGCTCAACAATGCACGTAGGGTCGTACTCCTCGCCCACTTTGCGTGTGACCCATATCCTACGATGCCTGCCGGAGGTAACCCATGTTTCGTCAGTCCAAAGTATCAAACTCCATTGATCTATAGTCCAGTGCAGGTGATCCTGCGCCCATGCTAACCGTAGCTGCCGTGTACGTTCGGTGATAGGAGGTTTTCGTCGAGCGACACATCTTGTATAGCCTCTAAGTTTCAATGCATGCCTTAGTGCATTCTCTCTCACGTTGAGATCGAATATTTCGATTATTTAACCGTAACATGCGCGTCGATTCTCTCTTGAAGCCGTAATAAACTCAATAATCTCATTGACTTGTTCCTCCGTGAGCTTGACGGGTCGGCCAGGGCGCTTCTTAGGGGTGGGATGCTCTTGTTGACAAGCGTATTGTACTTGACGGTGGGTTATTTTGGCCCGGCGCACTGATATCTCACCCAGTACCGGACGATCTTGGGACTCGGCGGTCGTTGGCTCGGCGGTGT
>JAFEJD010000544.1:0-22850 GCA_018296065.1 Blastomyces percursus
TGAATTAAGTGCTTGAATAGCTAAAAGAACCCTTCCTTCTTGAAAAGAGGTTGAATAACTTTGTGTGGTTGACATATTTGATGATTAGGTTGTTGTCCTGAAATTTGGTGAAAAGTGGCCCGCTTGGTGATGTGGCCCGCTTACTGATGGATTACGTTAGTTAGTTAGTTAACTATGTCATTATGACTAAGCACACCTGTCCAAAACATGCCAAGTCGCAGCATCACCACCAGCGCCGTGATTGCGGCCTTGTTGCTATTGCAATAAGACACACACCCCAATACATGGAGTAGTAACCGGCAACGTGAGTTGCTCCAATTCTCTCTTTCTGATCGGCTTCTGATCTCAGCAGCCACTAATCTCTCCCTCTTCAGATCCCGACAAGCCGATCCTCTGCACTCTCCTTCAATATGGTCCTGAACGAAGTATCGCCCCAGGCGGATGGCTATGGCAATGCTGCCATGGACTCTGACGATAGCTACTCCTTCTCACAAAACTCACTATCCCCTCTCAGAAAATTTGCCGCTCGGATTGAGATTCCGCCCTATGATTTAGGGAAACAATTGCTCTTCCTGCGGTCAAAAGAGGCATATGAG
This sequence comes from Blastomyces percursus, assembly GCA_018296065.1. Taxonomy (NCBI): domain Eukaryota; kingdom Fungi; phylum Ascomycota; class Eurotiomycetes; order Onygenales; family Ajellomycetaceae; genus Blastomyces; species Blastomyces percursus. The sequence goes on from JAFEJD010000544.1 coordinate 597, forward strand.
GAATATATGGCCACTCGCATCAAGCAGCATATTGAAATCGGAATGGCTTTTGTGGACCGGCCTCTTACTCAACTGGAAACTGATTCTTTTGTTGACCAGGCCGTAGGCTTAACGACAAAACCTCGAATAGGTGCTTACCTTGGTTCCTTCTTGGGCTTCGTGCTCGTCGCCAAACCTTTCTTCAAAAACGGTCGTCTATTACCTGTTGCGCAAATGAAGAGTATGGTGGATAGACAGCTAATCATTAAAACACTACTTTGGCCGTTCTGCGTCGTTGCGGGAAATACTTTCGGGAAAGCAAGCGGCGCTTCTCTGGCCGTACGAGACCTAACATCCGATCCCAGATTAACCCAATACCGACAAGACCGTGCAAATCAGGATCCTCAGAAGGTTCAAAAGAGCTTAGAAAAACTTGGATGGAAGACTCGCCATACTCAGCCGCCACCCCGACGCCGCCCTTCCGTTCAACAAAATATACCGGAGCATGATGATGCCAACCCATCCGCTGGATTCGAGTCAACCGCCTATGGTGACTCGATATACTCTTCTACCCAGTATGGATCCTCAAATGAAAGTTACGGAACGCAATCACAGACGGATTCTCAGATTTTGGGAAAATCGAGTTCGCAGCAACAACAAGAAGGTAGTTGGGATATGTATCGACAGGGCCGCCAGTCAGTCAATAAAACCGATAGTGAAGATATCTTTGATCTCCGCTCCGATACCGTATCACCAGCAACTAGCCCAACGGCCACTAGATCCCAACCTTCGGGAAGTGCCTGGGACCGGCTACGCGGGTCATCGTCCTCTTCCACCGCCGCATCTACCAACAGGGGAAGCTCCACATTTGACTCCCCAATATCAAACACCGAGAGCACATCGTATGAGTCGTCACCAACGCCCTCCGGTAGCTCATGGGACCGAGTACGCAACGCATCCGCGTTCCCCTCATCCGCTCCTTTCCAACCACAGTCTGAGCAATGGCCTCAGAGTCAACAAGATAACTATTCTAAATCTACACAACAATCCAAAGACAAGACGCAACGCGAGTTTGACCGCTTACTTGAGAGGGAGAGGCAGAACAGAGGTGACGGCGACGGTTATACTAAACAGATGGGGGAGTGGGGCCGGGGTTCATAGCGAACAACATGGTTTTGTCCTGTATATATTACTTGCGATGTTTCATTTTTTTTTCTAGGTCTCGCCGGCCATTCCCCTCTCATTTCATTCGACTTTCCTTTCAGAGGATTTCAACCGACTGGAGCATTAGGATGACAGTGACCTCATCGCCTCTTCGTCGATTGATAGTTCCCAGCCCGTTTCCATAATGGGTGGAATGTAATCCCTAAATTGGGCTGACTCACAGGTATGCGAATGTATTGCTATACTTGTGTGCGTTACTTGTATCTACATACCACAACTTCTGTATTATTATCTACCGAAATGAAAGCCAAACTACAAACGTCAAAGAAACAAAATTCTCGTAACTACCATCGGGGTTACTAGGTAGATTGAATGGGGAGTAAACTATTCGTATATAATCTTGTAGATATGGAGCTACACTACCACAATCTTTCATCAAAATCACCCCGGTTAAGAAGCATCGTTGTCCTGGGAAGAAGTATAGCGAGAAAAGACAAATGAAATAGAGAAGCAGGGGATATCAGAACGAACAGGAACAGAAGCGACATAGAAATTGAGCGGAAAAACAAAAGGAAAGAGAAAACCAAGGGGGGCCTAAGGAGGTTATAAACTCAACCTTTATCCGTAACTAGAGATACGCAGCTAGAAAAAAAAAAAAAAAAAAACTGAAATACGATGAATTACAATGAAAAGCACATTTTACCGTCGACGGTCTCCCCTCTTTTAATTAAACCTGGCCAATTTCCATCCAAATCTCAAAACATCACATAGTATAACGGCTAGTTTCTTGTTTTTGCCATTCCTTTAATTTTTTTTTTTTTTCCCCTCCCGTTTCCAACAGCGGTCTATTCAATTTCGCAGCGTTTGTCTTTTGGGAGGTATAGATCATTGGGGATGAGAGAGTTGATGTCACTAATCTATATCCTGTTCTCTATAACATTTTGTATGGATAAACTTTCATACGGCGAAGGCGCATCGGATTCCGAAAGCGTGGGCCGCGTGTTGCGACCCCGACTTGTGCTACGCATCCTATCCGTAAAGTTGCGGATTTTGCTCGTGAAATTTTCATTCACACTACGGCCACGGCGATGGGAGGAATCTCCATTACTTTTTGAGGGCGACATTCCTGACGACTCGGCGATGGGGGAGAAAATTGCTAGTGGTTGTTGTTGGTGTTGCAGGGAAATATCGTTCATCTTTCCGGGATCGTCAATGGCAATATTGATAGTGCCCACGCCGGAAACTAGTGAGTTTCGTGAATCGTAAGTCGACGGCATATGGTTATGCGTATGTATCATGGGAGGTGGTGGTGGCGGTGGTGGAGGTGATTGGAGATGCCGAAGTTCTGGGAGGAGGGGTGGCGGTCCATTGCCATTGTTGCTAGTCAAAGTATTCTGGCTCATATCCTGTGACGTCTGTCGACGATGAGGAAATTTCTGTGCTGGTTTGCTACTAGGTATCTGTTGTTGGTAATGCGGGTGAGTTAGAAGCCCGTGTGGCTTCGCATTGGACTCAAGGTGTTCAGGTGGAGCAGAAGCTGACCGCGAAATACTGTGTCCATTCGGTCGATAAACAGCGTCACTCAGTGTAATTATACTGTCTGGGACCTCAGGGAGAGCAGGGACGTTGACGTCTGCATAGCCGGTGCTGTATTTTGGATGTCTCATTGCCCTGGGCGTTGCGGGTAGCCCAATCGGAACATTCGAGGGTCCACGTCCCGAGTGGTTGGAGTCAGAGTTATTTGAATTGGCTGGTGATAGGTTTTTCCCGCCCAGCCTTTGATGGAAGGAGCCGCTATACGGAGGACTGTCAACTGCATTTTGTCGGTGGGCCAGGTTACTGCTATTCTCGCCAGGGAGTGGGATCGAGGGAGCAGATGGTCGGCGTGCAAGGGACAGACGGCGAGCTTCTAGTTCAGCGGCAGCTAATTCCTTTCTTTTACGTTCCGCCACGGATTGAAGCGATGTTGGCTGACCACTGGTTTCAATGCCTGCCGCTGAAGACATTTCATTATAGATAGAGTAGGCGTTCTTGTGGTGACCTCTAGTACCATCTCCACTAGCGTACGTATCTCCGCATGCACTGGTTGACCGGACCTGACTCTGTCTACTTTGAGACCTATTATGCTCTCTCCTTCGGTCTGGAGATGTATCACGGCGGGCACTTGTGCCACGTTCTGGACGGCGAGTCTGACTCGTTTGTCTAGATCGCACACGGTGTTTCCTATCCACGTTAACTAGTCGAAGGCCATTCTCAATACCCTGGCCACTATTGTAGTCCCCAAGTGTGGGGGACATGGGGAGCGGGGAAGAAGGAGATCTCGGGACAGATCCTTCTGTCCTTTGCGAACTCCTACCTCGTGTTTCAAGAGGGTATAACGGATCCGGGGTGTGGCGACGCGTGGTGACCTGACTAGACTTATCGCCTGCCAAAGAATTGGAACGATTGCGGAGCCGATGGCCACTCTTGGAAGCTGATCGTGTTCGGGATTTCGTACGTCTGCTGCTTCTGTGGCGGCGGCCTTGATCCGTGTTCGATTTTGATTGATGATCAGTGTTGTCAGTGCCTGTAGTATAGAGCGCCAAGTCGTCTGGGGACATTGGGATGGGCGACGATGGCGACCTCTTTGCTGGCTGTATGTACCGCCGATCGCTTCTACCGCGGGATTCTTTCGAGTGATTCCGCGATTTCTGCCCGCTACGGACCTTGATATTGGAGTCAGTATCTGTGTTTCGCCGTTCGCGTCCGATTCTATGGTGGCCCGAACGGTAGCTAGCTTCGTCTAAGCTACTAATATATTGATCAATACTTCTAACACTAGCGTTCGCACTCCTTGTTGACCTTGCACTACTAGTTGACATAGCTGAGCTATAAAAGTTATCCGGTGTCGCTCTTCGATGCTGGTTTTGCGATATTGATCGACGTATAATGTCGTAGGACATTGAAGGTTCGGGCCCACTGGGTGGGAAATCATCCAACGGCGGCCATTGAATGTGGAGACCCTCGGCCTTGCGATCGCCTTTCCGTTCACGCGACTTCGTTCTATTGTTGTTTTGTACTTTCAGTGTTTCAAATATATCGTTCGGAGGTGAAAATGGACGACCTCCGTCAGATGCATCGTCACCGTGCAAAACTGCCGTTGTTGGAGTCTTCCTTGCGGTTTCGGATATAGGCGTATACCTAGCAGATGACAACAGAATCGGCTCCGAGGTGTCCACAGATGGTCGCTGTGCGCTGGCCATCTCCGCATTACGAGCATCCCTCTCTTTATCCGACCCTGAGTCAACGGGTGTTGGCAAGCCCTTTGGAATATTAAAAGCCGGAGGATTTACATCAATTGGAGTTTCACCGATGGATGGGAGGCGATGTTTGGCATAGCTATTTGGCGTCCCCACGCGGCCCATTCGGCCCATAGGTAGTTTGTGTGAACCAAATCCTCCCGGGGAGGTAGGGTCTACCAGCGCGGAATCCGCAATTGGAGTTATTCCGGGCGCGTTCGTTGGGGTCCGATCCGCAGAGGTAAGGCCAGGGAATTTGAATTGGCCGTTAGGCTGCGAACTGAACGAGGTGATGAGCTTCAGAGAGGGGCTTTTAAGAGTGCCGCGAGAAGGTGGACGGGGCGCATTGGCAGTGATGGAAGGCTCAGCATTTGTTGGTGTCGGGCCTCGAGATCTGGACAACTGATCTGATAAAATGGTGGTCATCTGGGCAGTCGGAGAAGCCCATGCTTCGGATGTTTCCGCATCGGTACAAGCGAAGCACCGTATAGCTAGATGTTGTTGAGAGTTTTGAACGACGTGCTCACCCCATTTTCTGACGAGATACGATTGCCGCTGCCACTCAGAAGGCATTAACAAGCACGTCAAAAGAATAGCCTCCATATACATATTCCTTGATACGTAAACTTCGATGGCATCGTTGCAATCGCCCATTCCGAGAAGAACTGCTGCCGAAGCATGAATATCGCCTTTTGCCAGAAGTTTCTGGACCAGTGCTTGACCGAGATGTTTGCTATGGCCCTGATTTCCAAGCTGAGTTAATGCAAGCAACATCCAGTCGCTGTATTGGCTAGAGCCTGGTCCCATCATTGATAGTATAAGATTCGTGTCGATTTCTCCCAGCCAGCGGGCGAGGAGAATGGCATGTTGACTTCCCGGGTTATGACGGCGCACTACAAGAATAGGATAAGGAGTAAGTTAATGAATGACTATTTAACAGCCAAAATACGATGGAACTCACACTCATCTCGAATCAACTCATCAATATCTCCGTCCCATCCGAAAACGACATGGAGCATCTGTTTCCTTAACTCATCCGGAGACAGGTTGCCATCGTTCTGAGGGCGAGGTGGTTGGAATGGAACATTGTTAACACGGCTCCGGATATAAGGGAATAGTTCCGTGATTGGCTTGTCGAGGGAACTGGTATTGCTGCTATTGGTACCATTAGGAACATACTCGTGACGTAACCGCGAGGTGCCGCGACCGTATGATCTCCTAGAGGAGGTAGAAAGTGACGATGCATAATTCAAAGAGGTTGCCGATCGCGATTCCGGTATTGAAGGGGCTGGTGAACCCATTGAAAAGGTAGTTCCACTATTGTAAGATCTAGAACGGATCGACGTCGCACCTCGGATACCGCGATTGTACGAGTTTGCGGAGCTAGTCGAGGTGGCCTGGCTTCCAGTAGACAGGGGACTCGTTATCCCAGCCCGTTGCCGGGCAAGTTCTAGGGCATTCGGGTCAATAGGTCGGCCTGACGAAGCTGGGGATGGACTTCTCATTCTTTCAGCAATGCTAGTCTGATATTGGGCAAGATTTCGTGTGGTAAGACCCGATTCAACCTTCTCGGGTTGTGTTTTGGCGGGCTGGCTGGTCAAAGCAGTAAGAGGGATGTGCTGAACATTGGCGACCATGGTAGGGTTCTCAAGGTCATATTGTTGAACAGTATGGTTCGGCCCCAATGTGAACAGAGTAGCTGTTGATCCATAGTTGGCCAAACCTCTCACGCCTTGTACGGTTGGCACTTGTTCATAAGTTACGTGTTTTGTTCTCACATCCCACGCCCAGGTTTCCCTAAAACATAAGTGAGCCAACGAAAAGAGCGAGGCAACGGTAGGAGAACACAGAAACATACCCTTCAGCGTATTGAACTATTCGCCCATTCTTAGACCAAGCCAGCCACTTAGGTCCAGGGGAGCCATATTCAGACCTCTTCAAAGACCTAATGACGCGAGGGGTTTCGTTCGCCGGATGTTTCGATACACTCCACACCAGTAAATCTCCTTCAACGGTCTGGCTTGCGAGCATGTCCGATTTCTGTTTCGTGGATGAGGCATGCCATGCCAGTGAAACAATGGAGGACGGGCCCCGGGAAGTAGTAAGCGTGTGCAATATCGTAAAAGGTTGAATTGTAGCGATTAAAATTGAGCCATTGTTATATCTATAATGATGATTGTCAGCGGCGCTTCTCGACGATTCCTCCCTGGAGGACATACCCGATCGCATAAATCCGACAATCGTTTCCCGGTGCCAAGGCAGTAATGGGATCGAAAATCGTGCGGGCCGACACATGTTCAGAGGTTGCGGGCTCAAATAAGATTACTTCCCCTTTTACATTTCCTGTATGCCGGTCAGCCGAAAGCACTCTTTTTTCACGTCTAATCTTTTGGGAGAGGTTTCCTACCAAACGACACATTCCCATTCCGCAGCCAGGTTGCAACTCGGATATGTTCGAAAGAAGCAAATCGCGATATCTCTTGTCCAGTGAATATATCCCAAACAATCGCTGTCTGACTAACATCATAGCTAACTACCAGCCTTCCTGCGCCCCTTTCGCTAACGTTATCAACCGAAATAAATTGAATTCTCTCCTGGTGGCGGTCAAACCGTCGCTCGACTGCCAGAGTATCATGGTGTAGACAGAGAATAGAAGAGCCTTGAGCGTAGAGAAACAATGAGGCAGTGGAGGCACATGGGTCGAAATCGTCGTGGGTGTTTATCTGGCTCACTGCCAGAGCACTCGAGGTGGATCTCGAACCTGTAGACATTGCCTTGCGACTGACGAGCTGGTCAGAAGAAGTTCAAACCAACATGAGGACGCCAGCGTAGGTGTGTCTATACATGTGTCAGCGTCCTCGTCGCACAGGATCAGAATTTATTTCAGCTGGAGAAGAAAGATCGAGGAAGCATTGAAACAGAAATGTAAAACGGTGAAGGGCAAGGATTTGTATTTGTTACAGATTCAGGGGGAAACGGCCAAACGCAGGTAGATTACAGGAGAGAACGGCCACGAACCCTCTTGATAGGATTATAGCCCTATGGCTGGTCGAGTTCGGGGGTTGGGAAAAAGGATTCCACAGGGTGCCCAGAGAAATAACCGCCGGGTGAGATCGTTGTATGCGAGGCTAATCTCAGAAGAGCGACACCGGCGGGCGGTTGGGTGAGATAGTTAATTTGTCTAAGGTAATAAAAAGAAAAGAGAAAACCGAGCGTAGGAGGTCGGTAGAATTCAACCAGGGGAATTGCTGATATTGCATGAGGTCAAAAGCGGGTGGAGCAGCTGTGGACGGAAGAGGAAGAGTACGAGATGTCTACAAAATACATACGAACGGATGAGGGATCAGTGACAGCCAGCAAAATTGTGGGCGAAAAGCATATAGACCCATTCTCTTCCTGCAAGAAAAGCACAAGTAAGAAAAGCCGCTAATAGCATGTGGTCAGTCCCAGTATCAATAATAATCGACACAATGTCTCCAGAAACTGCTATTCGCCTGCCTAGTCGTCAGCTGGTGAAATATGGAGGAGAGGCTAGCAGCGAATGAAGGGTGACGAGCGATGGCGGGGGGAGACAGGGAGTTAGTGGCTCGTGTAGCTATGGTACATGTACAATGTACATCCATACTCCATACGCTTCCAGGATGAGCACTGAGGGGGCCGGGCGGCATCACATTTTTGGTTCTCTTGTCAATTGAACTTATCTCGACGTAGAAAAAGCAAGGCGCAAACGACAGGGATAGGCTGGCTGGCGCTGACGGGCGCATCGAATTGCCGGCGCTCAATATGTTTGCTTTTTCCAGCCCATCGTTTCAATTTTATTTTTGGCTACAAATGATTCAGCGTTAAGAGCTTAAAAAGCCAACTCCTGAGCACTGGCATGATGAGATCATCGCGTTTTGAATCTGAGCATAATTTCTGACTCCCTTGAAAGACGGTATAAACGAGCGCACGTCTATCTTGAAACAGAAGGATTGGATTCAAGATCCCACACTCTATCTTAACACCACAACCTTCCGTCTGCTGGGGCGTTGCGCACTGGGTGGCACAACTGGTGGAGGCATTGCGGATCAGAGAAACGGAGCACACTCGAGGACGGACAACAGACGAACCATCGGAGATTCGAAGGCTGAATGGGACTCGAGGTTAAAAGGGAGCGACCGTACAGATTACAGAGTTACTCTGTCGGTTACTCTCGTTGATTGCACAGAAGAAGCTGCAGCCAACCGATTGGCAGGCAATGGTTTCAGGTTTGATAGATCGTAATCTTGCTCAAGAATCAACCCTTTTAGTCCATTCCTCTTAACTTCATAGATTCGCACTACGGAGTTTTTGATTGCTGGGGCGGAAAATTAAACCTCATCACCACGACATTGAGCTCCTTAAACCTGCAGGCCAGGCTATTTTTGCAGCGACGCAACATGGCAATAATCCGCATAGATGGCTAGCAGCAACAAGGGCACAGGCACAAAGCATGGCAACTACCCCCCGCCTAGCCACTAGCGCAGAGGAGATGTCGCTCCACGCTGGGGGCTTGTAATTTTCGTCGTCGTCCTCGGGGTTGGTAGTGGATGAGGATGGGAGAGGATGATGGTGAAGAGTTGTCGTCCAGGCAAATCAGCTTGGTCGGGAAACGATGTTAGGGCTGGGGGCTAGGGCTAGGGTTCAGCCGCTAGGGCTTCTTCGTCACGCGATTGGACGCCGCCTCGCTCTCCTCTGCCCCTTCTGCACGCTTCATCACCCACCCCGTTCCACCTCCGCCCAATCGCGGCCTGCATACCCGTGACGAGAGTCAAGCCGTCGTGCTGTGATTGCTTGGAGGGACTCTAACGCCTTGTGTTTTTGGCAGGTGGTGGGGGGTCCGGCCACCCCCTCCCCCAGGCATAACTATCATACTGGGCGCGTACAGGTTGCAGATGCATTCTACCACGTTACTACTACATTTGCTGGCCGATTTGAACCCGACGAAACAGTTTTTACCGCCTCCCCTGGAGTTTACTCTGCTCTCTGACTTCTACTTCTGACTAAAGAGCTGCATCTCTGCTTTGCTGGCGGAGACAGGGTGGCTTAGAGTGTGACGGTAGCCCCAACAATCGTCCCCGAGCGTCATATTGAGTCGCCAGTGCTAATAGTGCTAATGGACAGAGAGACCGGTTGGTCGCAGCCTGCAACAGTATCAGGAACCAAGGGGAAAAATGGCGCTCTTCTCCAAGAGCGGCCGAGCAAGGTTTATTTGCCAAGTGCATGCGGCCTTCCGGTCAGCATGTTATTCCCAAAACGAAAGCGTACGCGCATGGATCTGCTCCGTATAGACACCGATCTGGCCATAGCCTGTAGTTAAGTATGCACGGAGTATCTTGCTCTTCACAGCACTGGGGGGAGGTCCATGAGGCACCGCACCGGTATACTACGGATACCATTTTGCCTCAGTAATCCCCAAAAACCGAGGAACATACTAAAGATTGGCCATCCCGCCTGGTTTGACAGGAGTTGTTGATTACTCGACCAAAAGGCTCATTTAGTTTTTTGATTATTCTTATTTTCTCTTTGTTTTATGGAAAAATAAAAAAGATAGAATAAATAAAAAATATGTACGGCTAAACATCGGGAGACCTATCGTACAGAATAGCCACAATCTCCTCGCTCATTGCGATGATACGAATGTGTCAACATTTTTGAAGTCATTCCTTTTGGCTTCTCCTGGCTAGGAACAGCTGTTTTAACCCCGCCTCGATCGACCCGTCTATGTTGCTGATCACGCTTCAACAAGGCCAAACTGCTCGCAAGCTAAGCGGCATCCTAACCAAAATTAAGCTATCACGCACAAAACCACGGAAGCCTAATCCGTACAACCATCACACTTTCTTCTCCCATTTTTTTTCAATCTCCTCAGTGGATGATGGCTGGCGGAGCTGCTCCTTCAACACAACACATTGCGGTTTGCTGCCGCAGCTTTCTTTTGGGTCGAAATAATGACAGTGATTACGAGCGACACTGAATAACAAAATGTATTCACATATAAACTCGACATCAATGACTAGGAGCCTGTTCACAAAATCCACAATCTGCGAATTTTTCCATGAAGCTCTCATTTCCGTGACCACCAGTTGCAAGATGGTCACCAGAGGGTTCCGATGCAAGCGTGTTCCTTCAACGAGCTACACTCACAAGTCGTCAGAATGCATATAATCCAACACCTGGAAACCAATTGTGAGCTTGGTTTTTACTCGAACTTCAACCAATGCCGCACTTTTTCTCCACCGGGCTCCAGGCGTCAGCCTTCCTCACCCTCTTTGACGTGATTCTCAATGGGAACGCTGGTCACTACGGCTATGTAATTTGAAACGGCCTCTCTAGCTTGAACTCTCCTCTCCTTAGCGGCTTAAATTCCCCTACCCCTACGTAACATGTGTTACCGCAACTGTCAAAGGATACTGCAATATATGACTTTTGAGTCTAGGGGAACCCACATACTTCTGAGGCTAACGGCTGCCATTTCGGAGAAATTGTAGGTTCTCTGGAGTCAATTAGGAAAGCTGCATGCTTGCACCATTTTCGGCTTACCGTTGTTTTCATCGCCCAAATCTGCATCGCGCGCCGGAATTCAAACCTTGGACACTACAGGAAATAACTTGCGTAGGGTTTGGCCATTTTTAACTACGATATAATGATCTGATCCAAAAAAAAAATAAAAATAAAAATAAAAATAAAAATAAAAAATATCTATCGTAAAGCCCCATCTCGCTCGTTTCTTTTTTATGCGAAGGCGAATCGCTACTAGCTGGCCGGGCGAGCAAACGAGAGCCCTTTTGCGTCACTGCGTTGAACGTCGCTGATCTCCATAGAAAAAATGTATTAAAACGCCCATCCCCCTAAACGCACGGGTTTTGACGCTTCCTTTTTCAGCAATTACTCGCAGCGATCTTCGCCCACTGAAATCCAGCGTCTTATTCCACCACTGTGATAAGAAAGGTAGGAAATGGCAGCCACCCGGTTATCCCAAAGCAAGCTGGCGGGACTCCCTAGCAGATCTCTGTAACGGGTTCTTCAGATGTTCGCGGAATACTGGCGACCCAGCTGTGGCCACGATATACCACTTCTTTATGGGGAGCGGAATGGACGAACACTGACTCCGGGAGGGCAGCTGGGAAATGAAAGCCCCGCGACACCCTCAAATTAAGACGGAACTACGACGAAGGGTTTTATATCCCTGGACGGCCCGAGGGAGGGCTGCTCTATCATTTACGTTTGCAGGACATTTAAAGAATTTGCCCCTCCAATCCTCGACGCTTTTGGTGGCTCTAGCTAATTCAAAAACCCAGGCAAATCCGTTCTTGATTGTGGCACTTTTTCTTAGAACTTGCAAAACACTGTCTGCCATTTTATATTGCGCCAGAACTCGTGACGAGGCACTCGAAGGCTACATCCACGAATTCTGTGATCGAATAGCAATTGAAAACTTTGCATTTCCGATATTCACAAAGAATGGTCCCCAGGAGACAATATTTGTTTGGCGCGGAGAGTACTTTAGGTAATTATTGCTAATGAAGCATTATGGGAGCTCAGTTGCAGTGATCATTGGCACCAACATTCAGCATCACCACCCCTTGTGAAGTTTAACTACAGTCATCTAGAACGGAAGCGACGCGATTGATGACAGCTAGCTCTCCCCCAACCTTGATGTCTAGTATGTGTATTCGAATAGAGCGGAGTTTTGTCACCGATATGAAGGCATACTGATATAAACCGCCTATGATATGAACAGCCAGCTGCGCATACTGAAGCCCTTCCAGGCGCAATATTATATTCTCGTTCGCACGCCTACTTCCTCCTAGTCGTTTCAAAAACGCTGTACTGCGCTGGTGGTGTTCATGACTTCGGATCTTTGTCCATGTACATGCCCAGGGTCATACAGACGCGTCCAACAATGCACAGGATAGAGGGAAAATAGGAAAAAGAAATAAGCAAACAACATCTCCCCGGATTACATTGCGCTTGGGACGTGCGACGAGTCCAATTTGTACTGGCTGTTCGCTCATGGGGGCTCTTCTTGAGATATTTCGTCACTCAAAGTCGCAGCATCGTTACTCATTGACCTAGTGATTCCGCTTCGCGCTTCTTGCTTGTAGCCATATAGATGTTAACGAAATGTGCCGTACTCTGGATGCCACGCCAGCATACTGGTCTAAACTGTCATGTGCTGATATGTATGTGGTATGCCTTTGCTCTTGAGAGTTTATAATTCAATCGCGATGAGCTATTCCACTGGGGTATTAAGCGGCACCGCATCTTTCCTGGCTGAGCGATATGAAGCGCAACGTTGGTTTGATTGAGAATGAGGGATGGGATTCGACCTGAGTACTGTATTTCTTGTCGCCGTACTCCCCGTCTCTCTCTCTCTATTTGCAAAGGAAATTTCCTAAAACACAGTGTCTCGGCTGCTTCGGCTTGCAACTCTTAAAACCCCTTACCCCTGACTCTTCCTGACCTATCCAAGCGAGAAAGCATTCCCAACCAGTTCCTGCAGCCACTATACACCACAGGGGTATATCACCAGCAGATTGGTACAGTCGGCCAAGCAGGCGATGGCCATCATCTGAACAACCAATCTCTTACAAACTTCCTTTTGTCGATCATTCAGTGCAACATTAGAATGGAAGAAAGAAACGGACGTATGCCAGATTCTGTTTCGGTTGGGAGCACGAAAATTATTAGAAGGGGAGGACCGTATGATCACATGAAACTGGAAAGCAAGACTATCACCCTTATCACCCCTTCTGGGATAATTGTCTGAGACACCTCTTCTGGGATAATTGTCTGAGAGATAACAGAAGAAGAAAACAAGAAAATTGTTTCTTCTTTATTTCATCCTATCCTTCATTCCATTTCAAGAATATCATCAGCCGAACATGGCAACCAAGTTCATCACCTCCTTGTTTGCGGGGCAACTATATGCCCGCCTCCCCATTCTCTCGAGGAGCTACATCCACAATGGATAAAAGTATCGGTTGGTGCAACTCGAGACGCATATATGGAAACAAGGTGACACAACTCGAGTACCCGATGCCGGTAAATTCCCTTTGTAATTGTCGAATGAGAATGTTCAGCTCAGCTTGAATAGGCTTGGTAGATAGAATTACTACAGCTCGCTGTTCATCCCCTCGAGGCGAGAGACTATGCTATAGAAATTAATTCAAATTAGTTGCCAATCCTTTGCAAAATTTTGAAGCAAAGGCAATCATGTCTCATAAGAGCTTTTGGTTTGATTGGCGACATGTCTTCGGGCCATGATGGATTGATTGGGCTTCAAGAAGTCAGATCAGGGTTAAGGCGTCTAGAGATTTGTGGCGTGTTTAATCACTTTCATTTGATATAGCATTGCACTCTCTAATCATAATTTAGTCTCTCCTCTCTTTCTCCTTAGAAACTCTCCCATCATCCTCCCTGGCTCTGTCTCCGACCCTTCCTCTCCGCCAACACCCTTCCCATCCATTTCGAAGGCACGCCCGAAATGATCAATGCCCGCCTCAATAGCCTCATTCACTCCCATCCGCTCCCACTTCCCAATTAACTCCTTCTGATTCCTCACCGCCCCAATACCACTCTTCTCCAAACTGTCAACCCATGCCGCCACCGCCTCATCCAACTCCTCCGGCTCCACCACCTTCTCCACCAGCCCCCATTCCAGCGCCTCCCGTGCTCCTATCGTCTCCCCAAGCAATAACATCCTCCTCGTCCGCCCCCATCCAATCAATCCGGGCAGCAGCGCAGCTTCCACAACACTCGGCACACCCATGCGAGTTTCGGGCATGCCCAACAGCGCATTGCTACTCGCCACGCGAATGTCGCAGGACGCAGCAATCTCCAAGCCCGCCCCCAGCGCAAGCCCATTGATGCGGCCGATGACGGGAACAGGGCAGTCGCGGATGCTCTTGCATGCCGCGTGGACTTTCCGAATAAATACCCTAGCTGCGGCGGGGCTTGGAGAGATGGCGGCCATCTCGGCGATATCGGCACCACCTATGAAGGATTTAGGGCCTGCACCGGTCAGGACTATGGCGAGCAGATTGGGGTGGGTGGAGGTGAGTGTTTGGATTACAGTTGGGAGTGATGCCAGGAGGCGGCTATTTAACGCGTTGAGTTTGGCCGGCCGTGATATTGTGATAGTTGCAACGCGATTGTTCGATGGGAGTATGGCTATAGATGTTGTAATGATTCCTTCGGGATTTCCAGCATTGCTGTCGCTCTTGCCGTCGCGGTTCGGCATAGTTGCAAAAGCCCGTGTCAGGCGGTGCGATGTATATCTGTGGGGTGGATATGTTATTTTGGTTTACTTTCGAAAATTTTCTTTTAAACGAGCAAAACCAAAGATATCATTCCAATATCGAAATATAAATCAGGAGTTGATAGCAAAATACCTTGAATTCCCCGAAGTTGTGCTGTTTGATGATGCTGGGCTTTGCCGGCTCTGGGGAGAACTTGTAAGGTGTTTTGCCGAAGAATAGCCGCGCTGTTGGGCTGTCACTCGGCTTCCCAAATATCGGCCCCGTGCGAGAGAAAACCTAAGTCGAAAATGAACACCAGCATTAGAAGCTAGAAATAGAGAGGAGGGCTTACGATGAAAGGTTTTTAACAAGTTTCATAGCTTGGTAGATGTTGTGCTAAATCACTTGGGCTGCAGCAGCTCTGAAGAAGGGGGAGCGACCGACTCATGCATTTATGATCAAGATAATAGCCGGGGCTGGCTCCACTACGGAGAGATGCCGAGTTAGTCCCTTCCCTTCTGGCGAAATTGACCGAGAAAGAAGATATCTGAACCCTCCTAGTATACAGATCCATGACGCGAGGCAATAATAGAGGAACAATGCACTATTGGGGGCTCTTAATTAAACCCTCGGATAAGTGCTCTACAACTATCTTGAAATTAAATGATAAGGAATGATAGGAAGACCGGTGGTGACCAGCCGCGCAAGAGCAAATGTCCTTCACAAATATCATAGAGAGTATTGCCCCTGAAAACGTACCCTAGAGCTTGCTGTCGATTCTACAGGAATATGCCTCGAAACTTGTAGCTTAAGATTTCCTGCTTAAATGAGTCCAGACCTTTTGGGGGTGCCTATTTTACGATGACGTGAATAACCTTCCTTTTTCGGCTGGATATCACCCTGTCAATGGCAGATAAAGTAAGGATTAAACACAGTTAACAGAAAATCTATCAATTGTTCTACGTAAGGGGCTAAAACGATGTTGATAGGTAGGGATTGTATTGGCTGTGCCGCTAGGGCCGATTTAACAGCAATCATTTCAATTTCTCCCTTGCCCACTTACTCGTAGATTCCAAAGAAAGGGAAATCAAGGTTTTCTCTAGACTCTTAACGCATCCAAATAGCCGCCCAAACTTCTAGCCATACGAGCCACAGTGGCCTTCCCTTCTTCCTTCCAGGGAACATCCTTATCCAGGGGATAAACGGTGACGGCTGTTATCAATGGTCCTTGAAGTTTGAGTCCACTGTGATAGTAGGGGATGTCCTCACCCCTGTCCCACAGAACAGTCGCTACGGCGCAGTAAATGGACAGCTGATGCTGTAACACCAGCTGAGAAACGGCAGACAAGAGCCTCACCTCTGCAGCGGAACGTCGGAGTTGGTGAAAAATCTCCGTGTCCTGAAACGCAGCATAGGATTGCATGGGATTGCTTCTCAAATCGTTATTTCGCAAGTCACTTGAACCCATGTACGGACTAAAGAAAAGTTTGAGCCACATTTTACATCTCAGCCTTCAGCAGAAACCCTAATATCCTGCGCTTCCTTTAGAGCTGCGTTTAGCTTTGCCTTATTTCTTCCCCGAGTGTATACACGTGTATCCTTAGGATCAAACCCTCCATTCCCCCACAATGCCCATTCTTCAGTTTCCCTCATATAGTCTTCGGGCCGGAATGGTATGCCCTCGTTCTTTTCCTTGTCCAGGAGAGTGAAGAACTTGTCGTAGTCAATTCTCGTATGCCACCTGTCGCTGACGTAGAATCTATTTGACGCAAGAAGTACACAGCAGCTGTGCTTATGCTCGGCTGCAATACCGTACCCAAGGCCGCGCCGGGTTAGCTCAGCATTTAATGCAACGACAAAAGTTACAACTTCCTCGTAGAAAGGAACGTTTTGCATGGTTAGCCCAGCACTAGCACTAGTGCTGGTGCCGCAGAAGGTTACTCCCTTGACCTCCACAAAGCAGGGAAGACCCTTTTCCACAAGATCAGCATAGCCAACAGCTTCCTCATCCACATTGAAGCCCTTGACAAGTGTGAGCCTGTAGACAGTCCGCTGGAGGTATCTCTTTTCTCGTAATATGTCTAGGCAACGCTGGAATCGTTCCCAGAAGTCACGATGAAGGGGGCGGTCAATTTTCCGTAGGGTATCGCGGTTGCTCGCGTCAATGGAGACATACAGTTGGGTAACGCGATCAAGCGCCGCAAGCTCATCCGGATGCTGTGCATTGCAGACCAGGAAACTAGAAATACGTTCACTGTGAAGGAGAGCAAGGAACTTGTTGATGTGCGGATAGAATATCGGTTCCCCGACCAGGCTCAACGCACAATGTCGAATACGCATGGCTTCAGCAAAGCGTTCCGCCCGAACACCAGGCACACCTCGAAGCATTTTAATTTTCTTATAATGTCCGGCCTTTACTCCATCAAAAATGAGATCAGGAGGATCCACTTTCCAGCGCCAGGTAGTTCCAACGGGGTTTGTTCCGTGGCGCCAACAGAATACACATTTGTTACTGCAAGAGAGCGACGGAGTTGTTTCCATACAAAGATGGGATTTAATTCCGTAAAAAGAATTCTTATAGCAGGAGCCACGGCCTCGCAAGGCGGACTTGGTCCAACGGCATATTTTCACACCCGAATGTGAGCCAACTATTGTGTATCCTTGCTTGGTCAGAGCGGCGTAGGTAGGCGATGAGGTAGGCACCATTTCGAGCTGAGAGGGAGGGTTGGAAGCTTGAGCGCGGGACTGTGTTGTGAAATCGACAGGCAATGGTTGGAGATTAGAGAATGCTTTCTTGTTAATGTCTTCAAGGTCCATAATCTGCTGCTTCTTGCCCCTATTCCGAAAATTCCCACCATTGTCGTCGCTTTCTTCACCATCGTCATCAATATCTTCCTCGTCACTTTCCACGGGATCACCGCTTCCAGGAACACCCTCGCCCAGTCCTCCGGACGTCATTAGATCAAATATAACATCGACTAATCCATCACACCATTCATTCAGGACTTTTTGGATGTTGTCTCCTTTCACATCCACCATTCCTAATGGATACGCTCTCCTTTTCCCTGTCAACTTGGCCATCCATCGATCTACTGCTTTTGCCTGTGAACAGAAACCTTCTTCCTCGGTTGGCCAGCCCTCCCGATCGCCAAAGCCGAAAACGGAATACCCGGCCAACCCAGACAGGGCAGACGTATCGATGCGGAAATCATTGTGCGTATCATCCAAATGACCCAAAAAAGTATTAATCATCGAATCGATATTGTAGGTCGGGATCAAAATACAGTAAAAGAACCTGGTATTCGGAGCAGAATCGGGCGGTTTCGGCGCGGTAATGAAGTAGTCGTCAAGCTCGATATACGACAGATCGTGTAACTCTGGAGTTAGGAGGTTTGTTTTACTATTATTCCCCAGTAATGGGTGAGCTGCTTTCTGTAGTCTATCACAAAATGACTTGGCATATGCTTCAGTAGTACCGGTCAAGGAGGCGTAGAAGACCAGAGGTTGGATGACAATGTCCTGGTGTAATCCCCCACCAACGATCTGGTGTTTAGCGCCATTCTTCCCCGGCTTGATGCCGCGTACCCTCTTCGGCCCATTTGCGGGTTGTTTAACTTGTTTAGGTCTGTTATCAACGGAAAAGGACCTTGAACGATCCCGATTGGGTAAATCGGCTACCGCTTGGTCATTGCTAGAGACTAACTCCAGCTCGGATTTTGCGTTTTGGTTCTGATACTTATGTTGAGACGCAGGAAATGAATCGGGGTTTGGAGTATTGGGCTGAGAATCTCTCGGAGTTAGCCACACGCCAGTGAAAACCACAGTTGCGAGTAGGAGGATGGGGGCTCGGTATCGATGCCACAAGGCGAGAAGTCCTGCGATGATTGTCAGAGAAGACAGTCGGAGCGCAAAAGGAATACATCAATATAAGATAAGTATACATACCGCGTACAACCGTTCCCAATTCTTCCCCGGCCATTTTGTTATTAATACACCTGCTTCGGCCAAGAACGCGGGTGGTATGATATCTCCTCGTCGAAACAAAAATGAAGCTGGTGGGGTTCGAATTAATGCGAGCCCGACAAAAGCTTTTTGCGGCTTGTTTGCTTTGTTTGCTTTGTTAGCCTTGTTTGTTTCAAATGAAAATTCTGTTCACATGACACACCAGCCCTCAGTCGACCGCTTCAGGTTCCGCTATCGTTTGCCTAATCCGGGTCTCGCTTATGGTTAGCGCGAGGCTAGCGTCTATTGAGAAAAGTATTTAAGCCCCCTGCATCCGCATCCTCCTTCTAAAATCCAGTCGACTTTACTTCAAGTAAGCACCCCCTTACATTTGCCTATTATTGGCCTCGAGCATCGATATTCGCATCTCGGTACTAATTCATCCCGTTACAGAGAATCATTTCTATAGTAAATCGTCCCACCTGATTTTTTCGCATTAGCGACTGAATCCCCAACCTTGCTGATGACCACCATGTCCCCAGCGCCCTAGAGTGAAGCCTTTATACTCCCGCCTCGATCGGCTCGGTTACATGTGTCTGGAGGCTTCGGTCACCGATGTATGTCCGTTTCAATCCAGGGAGTGGTGATGATCTTGACCTTTCCTTGGCGTCTTGACTTCGGTCGGCCTGGTTTGGTGGGCGCTGCGGAGGTCTGAAAGGTCCTGCGCAATCTTATACGTTTAGTTCTCGGTTTATAGTTAACTGTCGTGTGTTTGGAACAGTTCGGTATTGATCTGCTATTGGTAGATACATACGGTAGCTAAATCTCTAAGATGAATGGAATATTTTCCTGCGAAATTTTTATTTTTGTTCATGTTCATTGCATATGATTAACGTTGGTAAATTCCTCTGGATGCACTGTGGACATGACCACCGAAACGTACTCGTAACTAATATGCCGCTACGGATCCCGACGCGGCAAAATTCGTAACCCTGTGTTCAGAAGCTCGAGAACCTTGATCAATAGGGCTACCGCCACCTAGTTAATGCAAATTATTTCTCGTCTCATGAAGGGTTTTAAGTTATTCCTAGAAATAGGTTACCGTCTTCGTCACGCTGACGAGGCGTTTTTGTTCCCTCCAGCAGCATTGCCTCCACTTCCACCTTTCTTAAATCCACCCTTGCCCCTATTCCCCCGGCGAGTTGGTCGTGAGGGTGCTGGCCCTCCACCCCTAGAGGAAACACGTGCCGCAGGACCAGCTGGAGGTTGGTTCGGCCGATTGCTAGCATTTCCACGTGCCTGTGCAACCGCTGCGCCCGATTTCCTCTCCAGCACTACAACTTGGCTTTGCGCTATCTGGACTGGGCTGGCTTGGATAGCCTTGGCCAACCCGTCTGGCTCCGCAAAGTCCACGTACCCAAACCCTTTCTTTTTGTCTATCTCCACTTTCACAACTTTTCCAAACGTAGAAAAACCACTCGTGAGTAACTCCTCAGTAACCCCCTGGGATGGATTAGCATGCTTCAAAAAGGCTTGTGTAGCGGTGGGCTGGGGAGATGCTTTTGCAGAAGCTTGCGTAGGAGTGTGCTTCGGTCCAGGTGGGGTTGTGAGCTTTCCCGGACTTGCTGGCGAGTTCATCGAGTTGTTTGCACTACGGCCTGTTGCCGCATTGGACGGTGAGGAAACTTTTGGAGGTTTTGTAATTGTGGACTTCCTAGCTAATTCAGTTTCTCTGATAGCTTTCGGGGAAGTCCGTTTGCCACCTTCACCGTTGGAAAGCGCAGGTCCTTTGGCAGCCTCGCTTGTTGGTGATGGGGATGCACCTTCTCCGTTCGCTAGTTTCTCCGGCCTTCTGCGTGGAGCAGCTGGAGCAAGTCCCAAGTCCCGTCGTAGAATTTTAGTTGCGGCACTCAAACTTCCCCGCTCTCGTCTACGTTCCGCAGGGGATGCAGTCTGGGGCGCCGGTTCCTCCTTTGGCAGCCGCGATGCAATTGTATTTCCCGGAGCCTTTGGCGTTTGGTTCGCGGTCTGTTTATTAACTGCTTTAACAGCTTCCTTCATAGCCCTGTCAATTTTCGACTGTCTGTCTCCAGGTGAGGGCGCCGTCTTGTCCGCTCGGCTTAACAACTTCCTGGCATGGACCCGTTCCACTTTAGGGTCTTTCCCCTCCCTCGCCTCGCCACGGCCGTGCCTCGAGGGCTTCGCTAGAGAACTGGCCTCCTTGCCCTTATTCGCTTTTTTATCCTTTAAGAATTGGATTAAGGGGGTTATCGTTGGTTTCTCTTCCTTTGTATCCTCCGCCCCGATATCCATAGTAGGCTTGGTTACAGGGTTTGTTAAGCTCTCAAGGAATGCGATGAAGTCGGAATCCAGGTCTATTGTTCCTTGACGGCCATCCTTGCGAACTCTGCTGCCAGGAACACGGGGATAAGGCGCATATTCCAACGCTGGCGGCCCAAGGAGAACAGGATCGCGGCTGGTGTTGCGCGCATCTTGAAATGCAGATACTCGGACTTTTTCGGATAATTCTTCAACTAGCGGTATAGATGTGACACGTAGATATGCCCTCGTAGGTCGAGAAGGCTTTGCCGGACTAGCATCATCGGTTAGTCGTCAATGATTCCGTATCATCCTCCATTGCCCCAGGGCGAGAAAAAAAAAGGTGCGACTCACTCTTTAGAAACCTTTCCTTCCCTGTAGTGAAACCAATCAACTTTGCCATTCCCGACCTTCCACTCATCGCCCAGAACTGCCTCAAATTCCTCGGGCGTCAGACCAGGAGGAAGCCTTCGAATAAGTAGCTTCAACCGTGGGGCAGCAGTTCGGGAGCTTGGTTTGTTCGATGTTCCTTTTTGAGTGGCCGTCGCAGGGATGGGCAAAACACCAGAAGACGATGGCTTGGGGGAATGGCGCGCCATTCTGGGTGATTACTGGAATGGAGTATCGATGAAGAGGACTTTATGCTACAAAGGGGCTGGGGGTGTTTGACGATGATGATGAATTCTTTAGCGCCTGGAGGCCGTAAGCGGCTGACTAATCAGACTCACCCCCAACCACAAAACTGTTGGAGGGCAGGGCTTGGCTTGGCTTGGATGGTTCTGTTGGTGCGCCGCGCCAAGATTCTAGCCCCGATCGGGGATAGCGTGGGCTTGGCACCGCTTTAGGTTAGCGTTCTCGGTCCTCAGGTTGTTCCGCACCGGACTTGCCATAAAGGCAGTCCTTGCCCCGTATCCTCCTAGCACGTTTTGCATGCTCCAACAGGTTCGTCCTCTTCTCTACCAATAATATGGTGAAGAGGTAATTGTCTAGGCTACTGGGGCAAAAGAGCTCTATCACCTCTTCACCATAT
Source organism: Blastomyces percursus (assembly GCA_018296065.1). Classification (NCBI taxonomy): domain Eukaryota; kingdom Fungi; phylum Ascomycota; class Eurotiomycetes; order Onygenales; family Ajellomycetaceae; genus Blastomyces; species Blastomyces percursus. The sequence continues at coordinate 22,571 of JAFEJD010000544.1, forward strand.
TGGTAGAGAAGAGGACGAACCATCCAAGCCAAGCCCTGCCCTCCAACAAATTGAGCTCTTTTGCCCCAGTAGCCTAGAAAAACTTAGGGGTATCAGGCGCGCCAGCGCGGTAGCTAGTCGCGCGGTAGCTAGTCTACCACCTACCTGACGGAGTCTAGTCGGCCGAAGCCCTCGTGTATTATAGTACAGATTATCCTGGAAGTTCTGATTGTAGGGGTGCAGAAGAGCAGAGCCCTGAGTCACCAATACCCAAATTCTTGCCATACAGAAAAGCCATGTC
>JAFEJD010000546.1:0-23307 GCA_018296065.1 Blastomyces percursus
GCTCTTTTATTAGAGTTGCCCACTGATTTTTGAATGTTTTCAGAGACTGATTGTTGAGAAGGCACTTTTTTTGAAGTATGAGCATGAGACTTCTTGTAAAAAATACATTCAGTGCTTTTTGCCTCATGATTTTCATGACAATTAGCACACTTGACACTTGAGTGAATGCATTTCTTTCCAATTGTCTCACAAATCAAGCATTTGTGCAACTCAGTCTGATGTTTCTGAGCACCGCTAAATTATCCCTTGCTTATCTTTATGTGCGGTCCGCTTTCTCTGGAAGCCGACCTTGTCTGTCTTTACGTGATTTAGAATCTCGTTCGAGACATGACCGCTAAATTATCCCTTGCTTATCTTTATGTGCGGTCCGCATTCTCTGGAAGCCGACCTTGTCTGTCTTTACGTGATTTAGAATCTCGTTCGAGACTGACCGCTAAATTATCCCTTGCTTATCTTTATGTGCGGTCCGCTTTCTCTGGAAGCCGACCTTGTCTGTCTTTACGTTCTGCCGTACCGCAGTATTCGCAACGATATAATGGAACTCAGAGAATGACGTTCTCCCAACTAATGCCTCCCCTCACATTTCCAAGCTCCGGATTTGACTTGACTGATGCCTCTGAAAATATTGAAGAAGAAACCCTTCCGGCGTATAAGGCAGAGAAGTATTACCCGGCTCGAATAGGCGAAATTTTCAACGACAGGTATCAAATTGTTGGGAAGCTAGGATATGGAGTGACATCGACTGTATGGCTCTGTCGTGATCTACAGTGCGTACATTTATTTATCATGTTGTTACCGTCCAGAATAAGTCTAATATGCTAACTTCACTTCCACTAACTAGTGAGCCTCGACATGTTGTACTGAAGCTTTGTGTTTCCTCCTCCAAGCCGAACCATGAGATTAGAATATATAGCCATCTCAACTCTGTTCAGTCTCAATCTGGCCATCCCGGCAAAAATCTCTTTCGACAACTATACGACTCGTTTGAAGTGATTGGCCCAGATGGCACTCACCTGTGCCTTGTTCAACAACCATTGGGATTGAGTTTGGAACAGATGCTTGACCTTCGGCCTACCGGGACTCTGGCTATACAACTTTTGAAACCTCCGTTACGACAAATCCTGGGGGGGCTTGACTTCCTACATTCAGCCAACATTGTGCATACAGATCTCCAATCCAGAAACATGCTCCTTGAGATTGACGATCCTAATGTGTTTTCGGTATTCGAAGAGGCTGAGTTGAAAGACCCCGCGCCGAGAAAGGTCCTCGGTGATCGCTTTATTTACAAGAGCCGGCGGATTCCTCGCCCACGGTGCCTTCCTATTATAACAGATTTTGGCGAGGCCAGGTTCAGTGATGAAGATCACAGAGGACAAGATATTATGCCAGATGTCTACAGGGCACCAGAGGTTATTCTCAAGATGAATTGGGACAATAAAGTTGATATTTGGAGCATTGCTATGGTGGTCAGTGACGTTACGTTTTGCTAATTTTGACGGGTTGAGTTGACGTGTCTTCAATTACTATTCGGTCAGTTTTGGGACCTCGTAGCTGGGCGTACCCTCTTCCAAGCCAGGAATGACCAGCGACTTCTGGACGATACACTTCACCTCGCAGAGATGGTTGCTATCATGGGACCTCCTCCCAGGCAGTTTCTGGAACGAAGTGAGATGAGTTCTATATGGTGGGATAAGAACGGTATGTGAATACCTGTTCAAATCTACGGAGTGGCGGACCTCGTATTTTCTGCTAACGTTGACAAAACATTCAAGGTCAATGGAGAGGTTTTGCACCCATCCCTGACATCTCCCTCGAAAGACTTGCAGATGATCTCGAGGGAGATAACAAAAAGGGATTTTTGGAGTTTCTTCGAAGGATTCTATGCTGGATGCCTGAGGAAAGGCCGACTGCGGAAGAGCTCGTATTTGACCCCTGGTTGATGGAGGGACTTAATTTAAAGAAAACTACCTAGCGCAAGGAAACTTTCTTTTTGGGCAGAAATGGCTCGTCCTCAAACATGACCCGATTTCTCAGCTGTTCAATCAGGTGATGATGACGATGCCGTAGCGGGAGCCATGGGTAGTAGTAATTGTAGCCGAATCAATCAGAAGAAAGCCTTCATCCGAATATAATTTCTTGTTGACACGCTGAAATTCCTTACAGCAGCACGAACGAAAGGTTCGTAAGAATGATAATCCGAAAGCGATCCCTGGAATGGAATTTTAATAATCCGACAGGGCACTTCCGCCCCTTCGCTTGACAGTTACTCACTACCATTAGTGAGTAAGCCTGGCACGGTTAGTTACTGTTTAAATTAAACTTTTGTAGATTTATGAAATTCTGCTGGTTCTCACCACCATCCTCTTGGCTTCGTTTGTCCTTCCTTCCCTTGGTCTTTGACCATAGCAGAGACTGTCAAAGGATACTGGAAGAATCATCTATGCTGTCGCTTAGTAGTCCTTTTCGCTGGCACATATGGTCGTCGCTCTGGGGTTTCATCTCTAAATTCATTAGGAGCATTTATTTACACCGATACCACGGCGCGACAGCAACACCAACTCTCAACGACGATGCTGAACTTGGACGTACAAAAGCACAATTCCAACATGTCAGTGGGCTACAACTGCCGCCTACTGACTTGATTATATAGCATGCCAAATCGCTCGAAGAGTCAAACTATGTCGCTGCTGTCCGCCCAACCGTCGAATAGTCTGGTAGTGAGATAGTCTTGTACGTGAAGCAGCCACCGAAATGTATATCGATTGGGTTTTCCGGAATCATCTGTGAAATCGACGAAGATACCATTGTGAAACGCACGAAGGTCATTCCGAATAATGATCCATACAATCAGATGTACTGCGATATGATCATTAACGAACGACTGGTCTACGAGCGCCTGGGGAGTCATAAAGCGATTATTTCATACTTGGGCGTCCACAATGAAGTAACTGGTGCGATGTTGGCATATGCAAAGGAAGGAGATCTGGAATGCTATATTCAAAGCCATGACAAGCCATCAGGAACAATTCGCGCCACCTGGATTCAATTGCTAGTGGAGACTTTCTAGTATATCTACTCTCAAAAAGTTCTCCATCAAGATGTCAAGCCCAACAATATACTTGTTGAGAATGGCACTTTGAGAGGTTGCTGATTTTGCCAACGCCACAATGCATGCATTGGATGCTGATATGGAAGAGGTGTGCGCGAAAGATCCATTGTCACGAGTTGATCTACTTGGTCTTGAGTGTATTATTTATTCTATTGCAGCATGGCGGGTCTTCTACTATGATTATTTTGAACATGATTACTGACCCGAGCCAGAGAATCTCCCTGCAACAAGCGGCCTACTTTACGATGTTATCATCAACAAATGCTGGATAGATAGCTATGACACTATACAATCGCTGTATGAAGACTGCAATGCTTTTTCTGGCATGAAGTGGCGAGAGGGGAGGACGAATCAATGTTGCCGAAAAGTTGTTGAGCGGAGCTCGAGCCTCCAGCTCCTGTTCCGTCACCATCCTTTGGTCCAGCAGGAGGCTTTTTGTTGCGGCAATTAGGGCAGACGTTTCGTTTTGCGTAACCACTACTTGAAGCCTTAGTAGTTGGTTCTGGATTTGGACATGGTGAACCTCTCTCGGTTGCGGGATCACACCAGTGGAGAATGGTGTTTCCTTCGGGCGCGGTGTGCCCACAGCTCCAAGTGTAAGTATTTGGCATCTCTTTCATGCACATTTTCACCGAGTTTTATGCGGCCTTTATGACGCGTGAGTAGTTATAACAATATGCATGTGCATCCAGAAATATACCGTGTGTGAGGGCCTTAATGGAAATGAGTTTCTATACGAGAGAATGGATACAATTGAAAATGGTTCTTTGGGGCTATTTATGTGCATTTCTCAATCGTGAGTATTGACTCGAGCTTCCACCAAGTACCTTTAAAAGCAACCATTCACACGTGCCTGATGCGTTGGGACAGCTTTCAGCCTCGCCTCCCTGTATCGCTGCATAAATGCGGATTTAGGAAGATGCCGGTCGATGCACAGAAAGCTAGACGAATGATAATGATCGATCCCCAACCACCGGACGCCTGGCATTTCTGTCTGCTATGTGCCGGATGGAAGAACAACTGACCACGCGTTGTATCTTTGGAAAGAGAGAAATGAAAAAGAACCAAATAGGCCGACTGCTTGCAAGAGCTTGATATGGCTCTCATTGCTTGTGAGACCACAAAATGTCCCATGTGGGGCCCCAAAGTTCTTTTTTTGCCTAGGTTACAAGATACCTAGGTAGAACACCGCTAACATCGCGGGCAGCTTCTGATTGGTAACTGGGATCTCCAAAATGCAATGAAAAACAACACGAGGGGAAAAGGAACGCCGCAAAATGCCAAGGCTTGCCATTACTCGCGGCCCCACCCACCCACTAAGATGCGATTCGCTCTTTCCAGAGATTTTATCTATTTACACCAACACCACGACTTCTTCTTTACTTTCTATGGATCTCCAACGAGCGCCCTCATCCAAACGCAAGCATACATGCTGGACTGTGTGGTTAAAACACCACAAGAAGAAGCGTCCTTTCATCAACGATCTTAGCCACCGCCTGATATCGAGTTTCTAGAGCTATTGTTCACTGGAAGCCATAACTATCTCTTCAAAGTACGACAACCGCAAAATATATGCTCTCAAATTGGTACAGAACATCTTAGCGGCATTCCTCAGTTAAACCCTCGCTTACAATAATGATATCCTTAGTACACCCTGACACAACCTGACTGGCCGGAATCACGGTTCGAAAGAAATACATGGGAGAAAGACCCATTCATCGTTGAATATCAAGTGTATGATTACTTAATTGAAAACAATCTAAGCGGAGTGGTTGGGCCTTGTTCCCATGGCTAGCTCAAGCTTGATAAAGCCCAGGAACAAAGCTTGGAATGGAAGCTGGAATGGCGGCGGAGAACAAATACAACTGAAGACACTATTTGTGGACTGTTACTCGAATACATTGATGGATGTACCATCGACAAAGCTACAGTTACTCCCTCTGGAGCCCAGAGTTTGCGAGATCAGCTCGATCATCTACACAATATGAACATCGCCCATGGTGACCTGTTTCCGCGAAATATAATGGGATCAAATTATGGCCGTGCATTTCTTGTTGATTTCAGCTCTGCAAAGTTATGGCCTCACAGCTCTTTTATGATACGCAAAAGAGAAGACTTCCGATACTACACTCAAAGTGAGAAATGCAAACTTGAACTACTTTTTGTTTCGCCTTCAAAAGATAAAGCTCTTTCCTCTTGACTCGTGAGAGATTTTAACTTATGGAAATCAGTTAAAACGGCACCAAGGCATGACATTTAGCACAACTAAAAGTGAGGAACAAGCATACCGTCGCCCGGTGTGTTTCTGCGCAAATGCAAAACAAATTACGCGGTTGTTGAGTAAGAAGTCTTTTGCAGCAACAATCTTCGTTGGTCCCCCAGTTTAGGGATATATGTTGACATTGGCGAATAAGAATGACGGAAATGTAAAATGAGATGTAGAGAGAGAAACCCTTGGCAGTAAATATCCAATCAAAGGCCCGGATAGCGCGGAGGATGGACGCCTAAAACCTAAACAGAAGAACTCACAGCTAATTTGAAATGCAAAGCCTGCTGCATGAGTCAACTTATCAACCCTGTGATATGAGCCCATTCAGTTCTTCTCAGTTTTCAAAAAAAGAAACCTGACGTTACAGGTGAACGATGTGAGGCAATATGCCTTACGATTGGCATAAGCCTGTATACCGTTATTTGTTCCTCTCGAGGCATTTCCTCCACACTATAGGCATTTGGAACGAAATCTTTCCCTGAGGCATTGATTTTCACGGCATTCTTCTTCTACTGAATTTGGTGTAGCTCCTTTGGACATATAATTTCCCACCACGCTTTAAATCTACAATGTCATGATTCTGAAGACTACTTGGGGCCCAATACTGGTTCTAAGTTTAGTACCTCCCTGTACCTGTTTCGCGTGGTATTTGGGGTGCCCTGAGAACGGGGACTGGGTTATTGATTTTATGTGATAATTCTACCCTGCGGATAGAGAAAGCACATGGCTGGGAAAACAATTGTGTGGACTGTCCTCGGGATTTCTTTTCCCTCGGGGAAAATAAATTATTTCATGCCCCATGGCAAAGGCTAGGAACATTGAGCCCCAAGTAACTCCCCAAAACCGTGACATTGTATATTTTTAGTGTGGACCCCTTTAAGGTTGAAGAGTGTTCCTAGGAATCAGAACTCCCTTAGGTTCAAAAAGTATTCTGAGAAGTAATAAAAACGCCTTGGTGTATAAAATGTCCTCCAAGAATCATGACATTTGGAGTGTTAAGATACAAGTGATAGTAGTGTAGTCATTTGTTGAATTGTTATTCTTATCTATCTGTTCTTGTAACATGATGATAATATTTGGCAGGGGGAAGAAGAAGCACTTTACAACCTCGATTGCCATCAATATACCTTCGCATGTCTTCGTCGCTAGCACGGATCTCCAGCGAAGCAACATCCTTTGAAATTTCTAATCAATGTCGGGAATCGGCCGCGAGGTTGCAAATATATTCACCGGAGTCGTACTCTGAAGGCTAAATACAGCTGACATAAACTGAGAGCGAACTCCACCAGAGATCTGACATTCATCCAGTGCATCAATCATGATAAAGACTCTTAGATAGCTAGAAACCACTCAGGGTAATACCCTCAAGATTTCATGGAAAGTGGGACGTGTTTCCCGGGCTCGGTAGTCTTTGTAAAGGCTTCTTATAGTTTCCGGAACATTAAGCCGGGCAAACTGTCTAGTAGACTCATAGTAGGTCCGTGGGACGTTGCTCGTTCTGCCGGCGTAAATTGCAGTATAGGTATGCGATCCCACTGCCACTGGTTCAAAATTTTAGATCGACATAGTCAACCACAATAGGTGACTATGGTGTTGCCCGCTCCTGGGATGCCAGGACAGAATAATGTCTGCTACTCTGACTTATCCAGTTCTTGAATTCATCAGTTCAACAGCCATTCCCCAGTTCCATCCTGTCGTCTTCCGATGGAGTCAGTCTGCTGGGTTGCATAGATAGTGGGGCCAAGCCAGTCAGATGGCTTGACGCTCTTGATGTTCTCCGCGTTGGTCCAAATAGCGCTTAGAAAGATGTATGATGCTGTTCTTGTTGCTCTTCTTGATGTCGTGACCAGTATCCAGCTTGTTGACAGCAACATACGTATTTTAGGTTATCTTTCGGACTTTGTTCACTAGAGCTTGGTGAACAGGAATATCATCTGTGAAATAGCTCTCTCGACTGACCTGTAGAAAGAATATCTTTAATCCTCTCCTTTGCCTCCACCTGCTGGGGGTGAATCTGACCTATCAGATCTTTTGTGTACGCTGCTGCAGTCATCGTTATATATCCTTTTGTTCTTATGAGAAACTGCATAGTCACAGATGCCACGGATCACCAGTCAGGGAAAGTGGTTCACAAGCCCAGATGCTTCCATTTCAAAACATAAAACATCCTTTTCCGTTTATCTCGAATTAAAGCATACTTCATCAATTGGTTCCCTGATGCAATTAGGACGTAGTAAATCTGTGGATTATCCTCATCTTCGGTACGTTTCGGTCTTAGTATAAGGTTGGGTGGCTCATCACCACAGCTGACAGCACAATTCGATTCACCCTCTAGAGGATGAACAAGATGGCTTAGATACAGCCGATCGCTCGCTGGTTTTGGTCGTGAATAGTTGCTCCGCAGTCTTGGCTTCTTCTGGAAAATATCAGTTATCATATCTTCTAGTTGGTGACCATTTTCTGCATACTGTCTCTGGACTCCATGCACTACCTCAAGTAGGACAGTGGGTGGTTGGTTCATGTGGTGTGTCTGCCGAAAGGTCTGGCCTTGTATGCTTTTGTCAAAGTCATACTGCATCACACCATCTTCACCATTGCAAGGAGCCCCGATCGCAATATCCCTGAGACGGATATCATGCGTTTGACTCGGTACACCACCTCCAATGCCGACCATCAGGCCGATTCTGATGTTAGGAAAAGTATGCTACATACCCTCTGCTACTCGTGCTGCTGAAGCGGTACCATATTCTCTTGGTAAAACAGTGATAGCCACATTAGGTTTGCTGATTTTGTCTAGAGTGTAGTTAGGCGATAGATGTTCTTGGTTTTCATGCCGCTCATTGAGGAAAGGTCAGGCAGCGATATATTCGGTGCTGATGGCATAAATCCAGCCGACAGTATAGTCATTCCGGTTCCACATGATGGAAATTGAAGTAAATCGAAGGAATCAGGTCAAAACATCAATATTCCGGAATATAGTTACTTGAACTCCAGAAATGAAGATGTTGATGAATGTTGAATCCTGCTTTTCCCCAACGAGCGAGGCAGACCGACTTCTCAGCCTCGCGCGTTGCCCTAGGCCCCTTTTCTGCATATATTTAATGCTGCCGCTGCCACGTAGAAACGAGGCTGACAACCTAGCTAAACATGAGGTGATCATATTATTAGGTGGACTTTATAGAACGATTGGAAGGATTTCATCTAAAACAGTTTCACAATCAGATGCCAGGTGAAAAAAGGGGAGTATAAGATCGACCTTCATTCGATCTGCTGAATATACCGGATCTCCAGTCCTAGTGAAGAGGCTTGCATGGGGAGTCCCCTATCTTGCGAGGGAATTGAAGGACAGGTCAATTGATCGAGTTAAACTATAAGAGTTAGGACGTTGGTAACCACTGTAAAAGTCAACAGTAAGTACCCTTGGCTTTCGACATGTAGGCTAAGCCCGTGTGCTGCAGCGATATCGATATGATTTTGAGTCAGCATAGCTAACCTGGTTACGTTAGAGACATAGCGATGGTCTGCCCAGGTTACGATTGAGACTAAGGAATGATGGTGTCTCAGGAGGCTTGACTCTCCCCTATCATCTCGTTAATGGGTGCACCTTACCGCTATGGACGGCACTCCCTCCCTTTCCTATCATACTGGCTATTTGAGAGTGACTATACCTCCTCCATATCACCTAGGCTGGCGTATATAGGAAATAGAACACTGGAGCAGCCCGGTACCTAGGTATTATGGAGTAACTGCCAAAGTTGACACTGGGCGACGAGGCTGCCTTCCTCTTCCTGTATGGCGCCGACACATAGGGGACTTCCACATATAAGAAAGGAATGGTTTTCTCTGTTTACTGTTTTGCCTCTTCTTCTCTTCTTGTTTTTAATTCCCCCCATCATCTCCCTATCTCTCCGTTCACCGCTGTCTTATAGCCCAAGGATAGGAATCTGGCCTTGTGGAGGAGCTCCGCTTTTGCTCAGCGTCTGTTTGTATTAGTTCTTAGCAACTTTGTACCCATCCCTCCCCAGCCGCAGAAACAGAAAAAGAAAGATTAGTTTGGCCCGCCTATAAAGCATCTAACCATGCGCTTCGAGAACTGGGACGTCCTCCTTTTCCCCGAGGGTTCGAAAGTGCCCATTCAGGAATTCAAGACGCAATGCTTCGTGACCAGGGACAGTGGTTAGTTACCGTCCTCCGTCTCCTTTTCTTCCCTGCGTGGCATCTGTATGACTGAAAACTGAGCGAGTTTTCTTCTGCGGTTTAAAATCCTTCCATAGAATCTCCGTACATGCATATCGACTCTCTGGTCACTGCTTCCTCCCACTTTCTTCAGCCAAGTTATTCCCAGGGCATCATTGGCTATACTCCTATCTTGACGACTTTTGTTCCCAGCATGTCTCGCAACAGTCCGTTTAGGATTTCTATTCATAGTTGGAAGAAGCCAGCTCCCACGAGGATGATGGAGAGCCTGATGCAGCCGGATGACTCTGTCATGTTTGAGATGCGGGTGTTTATTGATGGAACCTTTATTGCGTGCGTAAAATAAGATCATTTCAAAATACACTAGACATCTAGTACTGATTTTTATCTTTTTCCCCCTGAAGTGGGAGTCTGACCAACCAGAGGACTGGGTGGCCTCAGGTTATCGGTATGTTATATCTTGTGTTATGTGTTATCGGCCATCTTATTTATGTTTTTGTTCCTAATTTTGGTCTTGCTAATGACAAATACAGATTCCAATTCTCGTAAGTCGATCAATAATGTGATAAACGCCGGTTTGCAAAGCTTGTTATCATAGCTAAATATTTTACGTACCAGATGTCGACAAAAATGGCGACCAGGACTGTTTACACTTCCCGGCGTTCCATGAAGAGATGCTTCAACAGAACCACTGGGAAGCCGGAGAAGAGTTTGGCCGCATCAAAATTGTTATTGCGGAAGGGTTTTCTCGACCCAATCGAAATCCACCATTCGAAAGAGTTAGGAATATCGTTTTCTTCTCTTTCCAACATGCTCCGTTGAGTAAGCCGTGTCCGTACCCAGCCACTAAATTTGGACAGAAACTTATCATAGTACCGCAGATATTTTGGAAGGCTCGAATTTAGCCTGGCCAAACCCGGGAATGTGGCATCAGGCCTCACGCCCCAGTTTCAAATACCATCTTGGGGTCGACTATAGTAGTATCAGGGAAAATGAAGATGCCCACTCCCACTCTCCAACTCGCCCAGAGCCTCGTGGAATTAGTGTCTCGGACGCTAGTCGTTCTACGCAATACACAACCTGGCCCCATCGACTTTATCCGACTCCTCAGACAACTTGGGCACGGCCCGCATTACCCGCGAGGGACTCTAGATGGCCCTTACAACCTTCAGTCCAGGATCCCTTCATTGATTATTTCAGGGAGCCGGGCCTCAGTCGGCGTTCCCGCTCAACCTTGGACGATGTGTCAATGCCAGACTATACTACATCAAGCTCCAATAGCAGTCGAGTCATATCTAACATGACAGGCATCAGTTTCGGACAGCACAGTAAAGAGCCTAGCGTTATTGCACCGATTGATGATGAACAGTATAACCAGCTGATCGAGGCACTAAGTCCAGGGAAATTGAACAGTGGTACTCATGCACCGACAAACACACCATCTTCAGCTCATCCCATGGCGCCCAAGCAGTGTGCAGCTACAGAATCTCGAGTCCCTCGGTCCCATTCGAAACACACGAGCCGCCCTGGAGCCTTAAAGGAACTGTCCCAGCCAGGATTACGGGCTGTTTCGGGGTCAAGTCCCCGATCAGGGAGCGAAAAGGGTCTTGGGAGCGAAAATGCACCTCTTCCGACAAATCTGCTCAGCCCAAACCCAAAAGTGAAAGGGAGGAAAGAAGGTACTGGGAGCGAGGTAGGCACACCGCTCTGTGGCTCTAATAGGGTACCCACGAATAGCGCGAAAACGGTCAGAAGATCAAAGAGCAGCATTACTGCATCCGCTGAGTCGAAACGTAAAAGGCTGAATACTTCAGAACAGGTGGAAATTGCAGAAGATAGCGAATCTGGCAACCCTTCACCCACAAAAAAAATGTCCCGCTTGGGGGCTAAAGGCGTGAGCCCCCAGTCACCACTTGAAGACGCTCTGGAAGCAAGGACAAGGGTCACTGCTAGAAAACGAGAAACGGAGGTGTCGGAGTAAACGGTTCCAACTGGTTGAAATTATCAGCTAACAAATCCCCTGGTGCTTTTACAAGTCAAGCCAGCAATATAAGATTACACCAGCTGGAGGGATATAGGATTACTGATATAGCGTCACTCATACTCTACTCGATATCAGCAGCACGCCTAAAACGGAAAGACCATTGAATGGTATGGAATAAGCTAGCAGAGTTCATGTTTGCCAGGCTTTTTGTTGTTCGTTTTTCCGTTATTCTGTTCATTTGGTTTTTGTTTCGGTTCTTTCTTTATCAGTTTTAGTCTTATGGCCTGGCTAGGGCGGTATCGGAACAGACATCCGTTGGGAAAATGTAAAGCAGCGGTTACAGACCTCTATCCCTCGTTGCGGGCTTATAGCACTTACCGGGTGGGGTGTATAATGTGGGCGCCGTTTCTCGTATGTATGTTTTTGGCGGTTCCTTTTGTCCTTTTGCCTATTTTGCCCCAACCCGGATAATCGAGCCTCCTCGCGAGGACGAGACTCCTGATTAACTCCTTCTGCTCTTCCCTGTGATGTCCTCCTGTTTTAATGTTTATTTGCCTCAAGAGAGCAAGGGAAGCTGCTTTCCGCTGACCCTCGCGCTCGCGGGACCGTTCGTCTAGCAGCAACCAATGCTTAGAAGCATGGGATGTTCTTGCCGCTCATTTCGGATCGTCGCATCCGCTTGATATCGCATGCGTTGTTGTTTCCCCAGGAGGTGTCTAGCGCGGCGGATGCTGCTGTTTCGTTTTTTAGCCCTTTTATATGTTTGTTTGTCTGGCTGCTACGGGAGAACTGGTCGTCCTATAGTTATCATTGGCTCTTCACCTGAATATTGTGCCTGGGAGATCCCGTCACCAGCCCTGCTGCCTTTCTCTCTTCAACTTGTCAATGTTCTGTGCTAAGGAATAAGCATTGCCTCTTTCATTTATTTGTTTCCTTGCATTTATTTAATACCAACAACTCCACTGCATGATTCGGAGTTTAGTTTCTCGCTCAACTCCACCATCTGTCATGGGCTCTCAATCTCCCGCTCCCTTAGGCGAGCTTCGAAATATCCAGAACAATGATTTTCCAGAAAAAGCCCTTAAACAAGATGCGACCAATGAAATTCATAGATCCCTAAACAATGCGCCATCAGTATCAGTGGCCAAGTACCAACATCAATCTCTAGAAGAAGATAAGGCTCCGTTGCTGGGTAAACCTTGCATCCCATCCTGCCCAATGAACAATACTTCAAGACCTCATGCCGCCAACTCAACCTCGATGCCGCACAGCCCGGCACTCCAGTGTGTTATCCCCCGCGATAGCTCACGAGCGTCAGTACCTCCTGTCCTACCACGACAGGCCTTGGGGGTTGTTGGCTGGGGCACCCGCCAGGAAAATGTCAGACATACAACCCATTCGCCTCTGGCAAAGGTTGGATTTCCTAGCTTTGCAGCGAGTCCTACATTTCCCAATGCCAGTAACACTGGGTTTCCTGGGCTGGCATCGATGCAGACATCTTCCCTGGTTGGCGTGCGCAACTCCTTTGGGAACATAGGAGGAGGAGGTGCAGAAATCATTGCTCGTCCAACGCACATGCTACCGGGATGCCTCAACCACAGACATTCCAAGATCACAAGGCCATTCCTGGGATGCCCGGGAGCACCGGCGTTGATGACGGCCGTCATAATCGCTCTAAATCCGGGGGAAGGCTGGTATCTGAATCCGCTGATGACGTGATGGCTGCGGCTACGGCGGCAGCCGTCAAGCAGCCCCAGCCTCAGAACCTAAAATTCGGGGACTTGGATGTTGACTCTATTGACCTCATCGTGGCTGTCTTTTATTTTGGTGTTCTATCCATCGTAGCCGGCCTGCACCCGCATTTCAGTTATGAGAGAACTGCTGAAGGGAACTGGAGATCATTCCTCATGTACTGGGGCGCGGCGTTCGTCGCGGCCTCGATGGATGAGGCTTATGAGGATAAATTTGTTGCCAAGACTGAGACGTGCAGTTCTGCTCTAGAGCGCTTGAAGGAGAACTATTCCGGCTGATCTTTGCCTGATCTTCCGGGCCAAAAGGTGACGCTTGGGACGTGGATTTGGACAGCTTTGCTTCAGGGTATAATAATACTCATAATAATATTCTGGCCCCTTTGTTCTGGCCCTTTGTTCTGGAAAAAGGTTACTTCTACTTTGATACACGGCATGGAAACTAACCGCATGATATTTTTGACTTAGATTATTGCCGACTGAACAAACTGGACCGTCCTCCTTATACGAAATATGCGCATAAGGAAGGGTGCCTGTATGAAGTGCAGGTTGGAGGGACATCTTGCTTCGGGGCCAATAAGTTCTATAAAACTACAACGGAGGCTATACATGCTTCTCATGCAGCTCTTTATAGCCTTCTAATCACCTCCTTTCAACGCTCAGAACGAACACGCCGTCGCGATTATTTATTATTGTTATATTTATTCCCCATGACCCGCACGACAGTTCGAAGAGATCCTACGGCAGTTTACGAACCGAACCTTCACCTCAGCAGCCGGCTCTGAGATTATGCCACTGTTTCAAGGGGTTGGTTTTGCAGGTGGTTTACTTGCGAAAAGCGTCAGCAGTGGAACTATTATACGCATTTTCAAAAGCCATCACTTCGATCCCAGGGAAGAACAACACCACCCTATTTTCCGCACCAAGGGGGGGGGGTTCCCATCCGATTCTATGGCTAACGTGACAACACAGATTACCCAGGAGATGCGGAAGCGACATATGGACAGAAACCGACTGTTGTCTGGCGACCTAGGTGTGCCTACTACGCTCAGGGCTGTTCTGCTGCCGACCGGGCCAACAAAGCAAGTGGGTAAGAAGGTTGGACAGGACAAAAAGAAGGTTAAAGGAAATAAAGCCAATTTGCTGCCGATCCCTACGGCAAATCGGCGGCTGCCAACCATAGTACTCCCGTCATCGGAGACGAAAAACCACAAAATATCGTCTGGGAACCTTGAGTTGATGACGAAAAAAAAAATATTCGAATCCGTAAAGCCACATTACAGTCTTTAGCCAGTGCTCGTTCCCCTTTTGATCTATTCAAGAGTCTGCTAACTCTTTGCTCTACGATGTGTCTGCCGCCGGATCGTCCCTGGAGGGGCCATCCCCCGGTAGTTGTCACCCCCTCACGCACTACTTCAGGAGATGGGAGGGCATGGCTGCTTTGGCGGCTGCTGGTATGTCAGATTCAGGGGTTAATGTGGATTTTGGAAAAGATGGTGCTAGGGTTGACCGGTTTGGTTCGAATGCTAGATGTGATTTCGTTCCGTTGGAGTTGGAGGGATAAGTGAAAATCAAGGAGGAGGAAGGTGGGATCGCGTAGACGGGCGAGGCTAGGAGAAGATGAGGAGAGGGACTGGGAGCGCTTGGAAAGGGCTTGCTTTTTTTTTTTTTTTTATACGAGACAACGAGTGAATACTCAGACCCTCTTCTCTCTTGAGGGGCTAGGGGGCTAGTTTCTTTCCTGTAAATTTTTCTATTCTTTGACTGATAGCTTTTAGCTGACGAAAACGGCGAAGAAGTTGATCATTTAAAATGAGTAGTCATAGACAGAACAACTATTTTCTTTCTCTCTCTCTCTCTCTTTTTTTTAAAAAAAAAAAACAATTTGTAGAGGTTCTGATAAATAATACTTAAAAACAAAAAGGAATGAGAATATTGATCAAGTAGAGTAAAACTGAGACAATATTCCAGGGGAGGGACGGTTTACAGAGGGCATCAATGCCACCGTAGAAAGCGGCGGGCGAGCGGGGCACTTGGAAAACTAAAGAAGGAAAGGGAAACGAGGAAGGGAGGAGAGAATTGGGCATGAATATTTGAAGAGTTGAGGAGGAGAGAGAGGTAATAAGGTAAAGAGAGATAGGAGTTAGTTAAGAGAGTAATGGAAACGGTTTGATTGAGATTTGAGTTTTCAGTTCGATCCTGATCACGTACATTTTAAAACGTAGCTTGTAGGATGGGAAATACGTGAAGGCCCCCAATAAGTAAGGAAAAAAGGGGGTTGTGCGTTGTGTATATGTGTGTATGTGTAATGAATCATAATAGTAATAAAACAGGCGATGTACTTGTTATAAGAACATAATTTAGAAGGTAGAGAAAAAGGGGAATTGGGGGAGTGGAAAGAGCAAGGTTGTTATGGCTTGTAATAATATCAATTAACAATGATAAATAAAGAAATTTTGGGTGGAAAAGAAAAGTAGGAGATGAGGGAGGAAGTGGAGTTTGTTATAAGTGAAGATAGGTATGTGAAAGGAAGTAGAATAGTGAAAAGTGGAAGAGTAAGTGGTAAAGGTAATTGAAGAAGAAGAGAATGGAAGACAAGAAAAGAAATTATTTTAAAGCCAAGTATGAATAGACAGATCGATAGAGAGATATGATCAAACAGATCATTTAAATTATGGAAAATAAGAAAGAAAGCAGGAAAAATAAGAAAAGAGTATCAAGCATGACACAGTTAAGGCATGAAAAAGAAAGAGTCAAACAGGAAAGACGAAATATAATAGAACTAAAAGATTAGGAAACTGAAAAGTAATTGAAAAAGCCAGGGTATGAATTTGTCGAGAACACATTTAGAAAAAGAATCCAAAAACAAAACCATAAACAAAAAAAGGATAACATGGAAATAATAATAAGGGGGAAATCAAGGTTCTTTTCCACATTTCAACCATCAAAGAAGTGAAGGGAAAAAATGATTTGCGAGTCGCCTGGGGTTTTTGCTTGCATCTTTTCTCTCCTCGTTTACTTGTTGTAGCTGCAGCTACAGTAGTGGTAGTAGGTGTTGTTGTAAGTAGTAGTAGGTTTCCAACTCGTTCTCTTTTAAAGATATCACAAAAACAGGAAATGTAAGGAAGTATAAGGAAGAGATGAGTCACACAGACGCACATACACAAGGACGCAAGTACACACATACATGAACAATAAGAAAAGGATAATGATTAAATGAATGGGTAAAGAAAGAAAGAAAAGAAAAAAGAAAGGGCAGAAGCCAGAAGGGAAAAGCAAGGTAACCAGAGGAATAACCAGCGGATTAGAAGGAATAATTAAGCGGAGAATAATAAAGAAAGATTTATAGTCAATCAATCAATCAATCAAAAGAGAAAAAATAAAGGAGAGAATAAAAAGAGTCAAATTTACAAGCCATCTCCAGCACCCGCTTCAACACCATCGGCCGGGTATGGGATATTCGGGTCAAAACCGAATCCATTCGGATCATCTGTGTTTAGGAACGAGTCAAAGTCGAAGTTCTCTAGGATATCCGGGTTGTCCAACGCGGTGAAGTCGAGGTTGTAATTGTTGGTCTATTGAATTTGTCCAGATTTAGCAAGGTGAGGAAATACAAAGAGAAGAGGTCAGGCCTTACATCTGAAAGATTCATGTCGAATGTCTGGTTAGGATCTTGTTGCTGTTGTTGAACAAGATTTTGCGCGGCGGGTGCAGAGGTGGGTTGGGGAGCGTTTGTAGCTGGGTTCGTCGTGTTCTTGTTAAATGAGTTCGGATGGACAGGGGTAATTGGAGTAGGTGGCGTGGGAGTTGGTGGTGGTTCGGCTTCCGACGACGGAGTCGCGGCAGTATTCGACGCGTTGGCTGTGGACGGTTTCTTTGGAGGCCGCTGATAGAAAAGGTGGGAAAAAAGTGGTTTGTTAGCTTAGCTCTAGTTAAAACTTCAACAGTATCACATCGTATTCCTCACCTTTCTCGGATTTTCCTTAGGTTCCTTCTTCCCCTTGGGAGCTGGCTTATTAGACTGCTGTGGAGTTGGAGGAGCCGCCCCAGATTGGGGAGAGGAAGGTTGCGCCCGACCAGCACTAGCAACGCCGGCTGGGGGCGCTTGAGGCGGCGGCATAGCGTTACGCTCTTGTGGAGTTCCCGCAGGTTGGGGCGGCTGACCCACTTGTTGCTGCTGTTGGATCATGGGTTGCCCCTGGGGTCCTTGGCCCTGCCAGTTGCCACTTGGCATTCGATTGCCAGCAGCGCCAGGCCCTTGCGGTCTCGACATAGCATCCATAGGTTGGGGCATTTGAGGACCGCTGAATGCCGGGTTCGAACTTGGCGGTCTCATTCCATTCTGAACGACACCTTCTGGCTTGTTCATGAAAAATGCGCCACCCATTTCTTGCGGCATCTGGCCACCAAAGTTCATTGACGCAGGAGAGCTACGGCCCTGGGCCATCGCATCACCAACAGAAGGAGATCCAGGTAGACCAGACTGAGGCATTTTCGGTGTGCCTCTCTTCATCTGATCATTCGGGTTCGGGGATGCGCCGGCCCGACTGCCCTGCGGGGATGTGCCGGGGGGTAGGCTAGGCTGCCCAGGCATGCCTGGTTGACCATCACCTCGGGTAATGCTGTCTTGCTCCTGACGAGCCATGAGCAGGCGACGTTTATTCTGCTGCTCCAGAAGCATCAGCTGCATTTGATAATCTTGGAGGGCATGATTCCCGGAGCCAGGCGCTTGCATTTGTGGACGCGGAACTTGCGCCATTTGGCCGTTTGCGCCATAATATTCTTGCATTGGCAAGAGCTGACCATCATGCATGGGCATGATGTCACCTTGGTTTGGCATGACTCCGGGATTCATTAAGCCATTCGGCATACCCTGGTTGTTCATTGCTGAGCGATTGTTATGTAGAGCCATGCTTTGATTATATACCTGGAGAGATTTTGCTTGTACAGACGGATTTTGCGCCTGGAACGAACTGAACTGTGCAGGAGTCAAGTTGTTCGGGTTGATCCCGTGCTGCATCAACATCGCGTTGGCCTGGTGGGCTGGACGGCCAGGCATTTGCCCTTGCCCACGCCCATTTGGTGCCATCTGCATCCCATTTACCTGCGAGCCGTCCAGGCGGGGACGTTTCGAAGGCGATGGAGCGTTTTCAGCAGACGACGGCGATTGAGGTCGATGGCCGTTCATTTCCATCTCAGAAGGCTCTCGTTGCATCTGATGATGCAGCATTTGTTGATTTTTCTGCAGTTGCGCCATGTGTTGAGGCGTCCTATACGACAGTTAGTCTCACGAAAGGAGAAAGTTTTTACATTACCGGTATAAAAGATTATCAACGTACATATTTGGGTTCTGCATCATGGTCTTTTGAATATTTGCAGGAATCATGCCGCCACGGGCTGTGCGCATGTTATATTGCGCGGGCATCATTTGCGACTGGCGCAACATTTGCTGGTTTTGCATGCGAAGCAATTGCTGAAACGCAGCGCATTATTTTAATTAGTATTATCAAAGAAAAGTAAATATATGTATATATACATGTAAAAGACATACCTGGGTCTGTTGGACATAATGCATCGCGTCCGGGTTTTTACTTCGTTTCCGTTGGGCCAAGAAAATATCCCAGAAAAGGTTAAACCAGTCGAGGAGAAAAGGGGTTTGTTGTAAGTCTCCGCCAGGGCCTGGGGGTATATTTGGTCGTGGAAGGTCGTCGGGTATTCTTGGTTTGTTCACATCGTCCTTGGAGTCCGTCGCCATTGCATCACCGTCAACGCCATTCATTTCGCCATCGCGACGGTGTGGAGTCGACTTGGAGGCGGGAGAAGTGCTCATGGTGAATGATTCATCTTGTATTAGGGCTCTTGCACAATCATGATAACCGCGTTTGAGAAAATAGTCGTAGATATAGGTGTTTAACTGCACAACATTGTCTCCCTGAAGGTTCTGGCCGTTGGGATCACTGCGCGGAGCGGACGAGCCGTTGTTCATCATGGGGATGCCACCGACGGGGCCGCCTGCTCCAGGGTTCATCCCAGCGACGTTCATCTGATTCATAGTTGGAGCGAGTTAGGCCAGCCAACTTGGCACTCTTGTCCAGAGAGCGAGGTAAAACCTCTCCGATAGATAAATTTGTCTGGTAATACTCCCTAAAAGAGGGACTGTTGGTAATAAGAGAAGAGTCGATGGAAAAGGCACGGATTTTGAGGAAAAGTAGGCGAGAGGAGTGGTAGCAGTAGCACCGGTCAGTATGTCGTACTGTTGAGGATAAAGAGAGAGCTCGGCTGAGCGAACAAAAGAGGACTTCGGAACGATGACAGCGAAGAATTTCGTATCAACAAAATAGTACAAAACAGTTAACTAGACTGTAGAGGTGAATTGCACGATGATCACCACCAATGAATGAGGTTGGATGAGACGACGACGACGCGATTTCAGGGGGGCGTTTCTTTTCAGGTTTGAAGCATCAAGCCCAAAACGTTGGGTGGAGTCCAGGGCGAAGGAGATGTGACGGGTATGGCAAAAGTCGATGACTCTTCAAGTCGTGGTATAGCCAACGGAAGAGGGGAATGGTAGGCGGTAAGACGGGATATTATTACTGTGCACGACCGACTCTTGCGCGAGAGACTTGGTGAAGTTCGAAGGCAGTGAAGAAGAACAGCGGCTGTGGTGCGGTTGCGGTCGGGGTGCGTGCGCTTTACAGCAGGGCTGGCGATAAGGAGGAGAAGCCTTTAAAACGAGAGCAAGCGCGAGTTAGTTGGATAGACGGCATAGAAGAATGTGGGAAAAAGTGGATAAAGCGCAGTGTGGTGTGGTGTGGTGTAGTGCGATATGGAGTGAAGGGTGTACCTGGGAGGATAGAGGGAGGGAGGATGAGAATAAAGGTGGTGGTGTATATCTGGAGGGCAGTCTAAGGCCTAGTTTGAGCCTCCCGGGGCGAAAAGCGTGGTCAAAGAAAGAGGAGAGTGGTGCGAGGAGATGAGGCGGGCGGAGGAAGAGGAGAAGAAGAAGAAAAGAAGAGGTGGTGGAGGAGGAGGAGATGAAGAAGAGTATATAGACAACGAGAGAAGGTTTGTGGAAGGTGTAGGAGGAGCGGATATGGCTGGCAGAGGAGAGGGAAAAGCGGGAAGAGGGAGATCTTCCTGACGCTGTGGGCGGAGAGGGAAGGCGAAAAGAGAGGTGAGCGGGCAGAAGTCAAAAGTCAAAAACCAAGCCCTACTCTACTTGCTCGAACAAAGGTCAGACAGACAGACAGACAGGCAGACAGACGGACAGACAGCCAGACAGACGGACAGACGGACGACGACCAGAAAAGCAGCGGGCCCCGCGTACTGCGAGTCACATCCGCGATGGTATTTCGTGTTTCCAGCTCAGCAGCGGGCGGGAAGGTAGGTAGCGGGGGGTAGGAGGAAGAGGGAGGATGGCGATGGGCAATGGGCGATGGCGAGGGCGGTGGTGATGGAGAGGGAGCGAGGTTGGTCGTTGTGAGAAGGCGGTTTGGCGTGGTGGAGGCAGTGGAGATAAGCGGTGCGAGATGAGTGGGAGCACTGGGAGGGGAAGCGCTGCCGGGATAATAACGGTAACAGGGGGGAGGAGGTGCGGTGGGCGTGGCAGCGGGCGTGGAGGTAGTGGCGATAGGCGAGCGGTGCACAGTCGGGCGATGGCTGGGCGGCCGGGTCGGATTATCAGTTTATCCCGGTCCCAGGTCAACCCGCGGTCGCAGAACTCCTCGTCACGGCGGTCGCGATGGAGGCGCGGGCTTGGCAAGCGTGGCAGGTTTGTCAAGTTTGGCAAGGTTTGCGGTTGGCTGTCTTCAGCCAGGGCCCGATAAGGAAGCCCAAGCGAGGGATAACGCAGGAATATACGCTGTAGGGTTTGTGTAAGGAAAGGTTATGATGGAGAAGAGTTTATTTTATCGGGGATGGGAAGCTAATCGTTCAGAGGTGCTGGCGGGCTAACTCTAGTTACCCTGTCTAGGTAATTCTTACGGAGCTGAGTATATGGATGACGATGAGCAAGGGTAACTAGAAGGGGGATTGGTTATTTGGACGTTTATTTATAGTTACAATTACAAGAAGAATTATATAACCTGCACGAAAGTACAGAGTGGGGGCATAGAGGAAGGTAAGAAGGCTTGAAAACAAGAAGAAGAAAAAGAGGAAGAAAAAGACAATCGTCAACAATCCGTGCTTTGTGGGGGAAAAGGGACCTCCTTGCTTCTGTTGCTGTTGTTGCGGTGGTGCTGGGAATAGGTATATAAATATATTGCCGCTACAATATACACTTCACTCCTCTCCTTCTGTGCTTTCACTTCCCCCCAGGTTGTTTTATTCATTCATTTATTTACATCCCTTCCCTTCTCTTCCTTCCTTCTTTCTTCTTCACTTCTCTGCTTTTTCTCTTGCTCCATTTCTCTCTCAAGGTATCAATCGCCCATTTCTCTGTCGCCGAAATACTGTCCGGCAGAAACTTCCCCACTCCTATTACCAAGTAGCCTCTCGTCAATGCACGGGGGTGGTGCAACACCATCGGCCAGCGGCCTTTTTACATATGTAGTAATGTTCAGAAATATTCAACGGGGAGGGGAGGGGGAATGATCGACTCTAGGATCACCCCTATGGATCCCGCTCTTATTGGCTGTTTGTTGTCCTCGTAAAAATAACTTTGTTGGACAAGCCGGCTGGGGAAAACTCGCCGGGCCCGCTACAAATGGATTGCTTCCGGTCTCTGAATTGAGTTTAGTTTTTTATTTTCAACCTTGTTAACTACCTATGTAAATGTTGATCACGTGTAGATAAGGAGATCGATAAGCGATCCCCCTAAAGGCGTACGCCCGCCCAACAATAACTTCCACCCAGCGAGCGATCGCTCCATTCAATTAATCAAGCTTCTTATCGCTCACAGTTAATGGGGTAGGCTGGAGAGGTGTATCTAGGTAAGGGAAATACCTAATAATACCCCGTATCATCCACTGCCTGTTAGACTGTGCCGGCCGTACCTTACAAAGTTTTAATCTGATAACATGCATGTGGTACATGGAGAGTTTGTATGTTATGGTGAACAAAGAAAATATCTTTATATAGTTCACAATTCATGCTACGAAACCGTCATAAATAAAAAAAGGATCCGAACACCCCTTTATACCGTAGCGAGAAATAACTCCTGGCTCCATTGCCTATATACATGTGCAGTTATATTAATGTCCTCATATAAAGTCCACCAAATTGTTTTTTGCCTCTATCTATACTTACGTAGAACCCCCACTCCCCTAACAAGCGCACCTTAACAAAGGCAGACAGTACAACAGAAATGAGAATAAAAGGCAAACAGTAAAATGGACCGCGACCCGGGGGGATAGAATGAAAAGGCGAAAGAGCAAAGAAAGTAAAATGTTCATTCATGTCATTTCATTTCATGCATTCGTTTCACTCATCATCTGGCGGCAACTCGTCCTCAAGATACCGCACTAACGACACCCGCATTTCCGTCGTATCGTTCCCACGCAGCACATCGCTCACAAAATGCGCCTCAACTTGCATTTGGACCTGCAGCAAAATCCCCAAGTTTTTTTTTTTAATTAATATTTACTTTGTAACTCGGCATTTTCTGACATTAAATGCCCCTTGTGGTCCCAAATGAGACAAGACCACCGCGCCGTGGCGGGATAGAATTTGGAAATGTTAAAATAGAAAGAGAGGGAAAAAAAAAAAAAAGAAAAGAAAAGAAAGGAAAAGGAAAGCTCACCATTTCCAGGGCCCCCCGCAGCACCCCGCATAAAATATTTGAAAACCACAGCTCATCCTGTGCCCGCCCGTCATCCGGCAGCTCTACAAAGTCTGCCAGCGGGTTCTCGTCAAATATGAGCGAGAAGGATTTGTTATCGCTGGTCCAGTTCGTGATCGTCGGCGTGATGTTGAGGAAGATCTTGAATCCGACCTGAAGTAGTGCAGTTATAATGGATTTAGCTTAGCTCTTCTACATATGGATATATATATATATATATAT
>JAFEJD010000547.1:0-10452 GCA_018296065.1 Blastomyces percursus
TGGGATAGGACGGGGGGTTTGCCGAATAGAGCCTCGTACGGAGTCTTCCCGTCTAGCACGCTGCTAGGAACCCGATTTATCGTGTAAGCTGCCGTGCCCCAGCTTTCCGCAGCGAATCTCTGGTCATGGAGTAATCCCGCAGCCGCCCGCATGGATCTTGCGGTTTCCCGAAGAAAGCGTATTCTCCGTTCAACTATGCCGTTTTGCTGCTTCACGCCGGGGGTGGAGAAGGTGCATTTAATGAACCTAGAAGCAAAGTAGGAAGAAACCATCTTGTTGGCTATCTCGCCGTTGTCAGAGTGCCACTTCAGTATTCGCTTGTTGAAGCTATTTTCAACCATCTTATCGTGCTTCTGTATGCAAAGCAGAATCGTTGTGGCGTCTTTGGAAGAGGTGAAATATAGGTGAACGTAGCGGGAGCTTCCTTCAACAACGACAAAGCAGTAGCGGCTATCTCCAAAGGAGCGCTCTCCTAGATCAACGAGGTCAGAGTATACGGCTTCAAAGGGGGCTAGCACCTCTGGTCTCGTCTTCGGATTCGGGGGGTGACTTTTCGCAGTCATTTTGCCTTGAACGCAGGCCACGCAAATCGGGAGCTTATCTGGCACGGAGATATTACCGCCCTAGAGATCTGAAATTCATATGGCCAAGCCTCTGATGCCATAGTAAAAGGTCCGAATAGGATCTCACAGCAAGTGCCTTTGAAACGGTGAGTCTTTCTGCAACTGCGGAGGTCTTATACAAACCCGGTCCAACTAGGGAACCGAATAGCTCCCACTTTTCGTCTGATCCCTTGATCCAGACATCTCCGCGGTAAATCTTGAAGGCGTAACCTGCGCGGTCCAATTGGGATACGGAGATTAGATTCTCAGCCAAGTCAGGGTATACCAAACCTCTAAGCTAATAATAGCTTGTGACGGAAGTACTAGATTGACTAGCCCGCAGCCTCTTGCGTAAATGACCGAATCGTCACCCATTTTAACGGGTTTGGGAGCTTTGAACGGGGTGTAATCTCGTATGGCTTCGATGGTGTTCTTGAAGCAGTTCGTAGCGCCCGAATCGATCAAATAGCTCAAGGAATCGCGCTTCCTAGCCGAGGAGTTCGAATAGCGAGCACAAGCTAGATTCGCGTAGTGCTCTTCGGCTTGCATGTCGAATTCGGTGTATTCGGGAGCTGCAACGGCCATGCTTGCTCTGGGGCCTGGGGTAGGCCTCCGCTCGGTTCGGGATCCGCTTCTCGATCGGGAAATCTTCCTGGGAACCCTGTAGACTTCGCCTTCGTCATTTCGTGCGAATTCGCCGGTTTCTAGACCTCTTTGGCGGATCTTGCAATCCCGTTCTTTGTGGCCAAGTCCCCTACAGAAGTGACAGATCATAGAGCTAGGGGATCGGGAGTATGGTCGGCTGCTTGCGCGGCTATCCCTACCGTCACGGCTACCGTAGCCTCTTCCGCGGCCACGGCCTCTGCTGCCGTAGCGGTCTCGGGAACCCGAATTCGGCCTGTAATAATCGGGTTTGAGGCTCTGTTGAGACTTTCTGCCGCGTACCGTGAGTGGTTTGCCTCCTAGATTATCCGAGGATACGGGCTGGGTTCCAGGGCAATTCAATTAGATATATTTCGCAGCCTGCTGCACGGTGGTGCACTGGTTCTGTACGTGGCCTTTGAGAGCGTGCCAGGAGTGTGGTTCCTCGGGTAATTGCCTGCAGATCATTTTAACGGCCGTGGTTTCTATTATTCTGCCGGGATCGATATTCTGCAGCTTCAAAAACGTATTCCTAAAGCGAATCACGAAGGTGAGAGGTGTATCGTTCTTTTCCCAAGTAGTATTCATGACATTCAACATAGCGTCAGAAGCAGCTTCTTCCGTGCCCTTAGAGCATAGAGTTTGCAGCTTATTCCATTTGGCTCTTAGGGAATCATCCATGTTGAAGCATTCGGCCACGTCTTCGTCAATTGTACGGATTATTTCGGAGTGTAATCTCTTATATTCGTATTTCAAATCGATCGTTTGGGACGTAGGGTTCGCAGGGGGTTCGGTATCCTTCGTAGGGTCCACCCAGTGCCAAACCTCAGCAACTGAGAGCTGCATTTTCCAATGCTTGGACCACTTGATCCAGTTGTCAAGGGTAAGGATAGGAGCCTTAGGAAGGGCATGTTCGGTGTCTTTGGAAGCCATATTAACGGGATAGTCAACGAATTAGCAGTATATTCGTGAGGTATAAGCAGTAGCATAGAGCTTCAAAATCTGAAACATATAATGTTCAACGACTCGGGTAGGGTAAGATCAAGTTCTTCTTTGGATAACTTCTCTATATCGACGACTCCCACTGGAATCAGCGTCTCTTTTTATATGCAGATTCCTAAGAAATCGCGACAGCGACTCTTCTCCAAGTCTCCCACTGCTTCGGTTACCCCTCTTTTGCTTTAACCGTGAGTCGGGTAATTCTTCGCAGAAAGCCGTTGCTTTCCGTTGGGGCTTTTTCGTCTCGTCATGCCCAACTCAACCAAAAATAACGCGAATAACGCGCTTTCAACGTGCGGGGAAGCCTGTAGGGTTTCCTAATATAGTAATAAATATGCAACTAGGGTGTAAGAGCATGTAAAGCGAGCGTAAAAGCAACAACTAGGTGCTCATAACCTGTTGGAACATGCAAACGTGATCCGATTAGCTAGCTAGGAGGATACGTGGCAAGGACTTGCCTTTATGGCAAGTCCGGTGCGGAACAACCTGAGGACCGAGAACGCTAACCTAAAGCGGTGCCAATCCCACGCTATTGACAATCGGGGCTAGCGTCTTGGCGCGGCGCACCAACACGGAGCGGCTGAGCTTGCATAAGTGGGCTGATTCTAGTAGGCATGGGGTTGACTCAGCTCAGATGGCGCCGGTAGGCGCCGGCCCCCTGGCCGGCCTATCAGTCAGTACGCAGCACAACAAATCGAAGAAATTCGTTCTCCCCGTGTGGGGACAACGCACCAACAAATCAGAGACTCGCGCTAATTATGCCTCGCCCTCCCCCGAGGACCGTTGGCAGGTGGCGTGACTCTCTGCGAGAAATTGGCAGGAATATGAAGCCTTTCCTCATTTAGTGCAAACGCCTTTCATCGGACGAGCAGAGAGTCTGAGCTCGCTGATTGGCTTTTGCGAATTTCTCTGATTGGCTGGATGCTCATAATTTCATACCGAACGAGCGCGCTCCCTCGGTTGATGAGTTCTTCGCTGGTGCACGCAACAAGTAGCTGGAGAATCAGCGTGAACCAATGATGCGAAAAGGAGCAACGAGACGTTTGCCTGCAGATTTAAATCTTATCCGATCACTCAGACCGCCTCGCAAGTGTACACCACCTATCGGCAGCAATTGGAACAACAGCAATAACAATGTATGTAAAAAATAAGGAAGAGAGGAAAGAAAAATCCCCCCAGGGCAACCCCACCATCAGTAGAAACTATTTCTCAAATCGTTCAAATTCAAAATGACCAAAATTTGCGTGATTCATCTCAGCATCCTTGATCCATCGTCCCTATTTTTTATTCTTTAACCGTTGGGTTAGTTTTCGCACCATATCTGATATCCATATCCTCTCTCCGCTTCCCGACTGCTCAATCCGGAATCCCATCCCATGCTATCCCCATCCCAATTCAACCAGGTAATCCATAGCAATGCATTGTTTGTATAATCGTTTTCGTTCCCCATTCTTTCCCTATGCGGCTTTTGGACGTTGAGCTTTTTCAACTGCACTACTTCCACACCTTATCCGCCCGTATCTACTACGTACAACTTAATTTGGGAAAGAAAACAAAGAAAAAGTCGAAAAAGAAACCAGCTAAATATGAGAAGAAAGAAAAACGGTGTGTAGTAATGATAACGGGCCCAAAACGAAAAAAGTTGAAAATAAGAGAAACGAGTGGGGCGAAAAAGTAAAATGGGATGGACAATGGATGATAAACAGTGAAGGATCTGGCGCTAATGCGAGCGATGTGGATGGAATGATATAACATCAGAATCTCATGATTTTCTTTATAGAATTATCGCAGCTACTGTTTTTCTTTACCATCGAAGTCTGTAGCTGTTGCTAGGTAGATTGATCGACTAAAATAAAATAACAATCATAAAAAGGAGCTAGCCGCTGAATTTGAAGCGGGTCGCTTCTAGCCTCCCCAGACCTTCCCGGGGGGCTACATTTCTCCTTCGATAAGAGGTTGTGAAATCTGTAAGAATGGGAGATTAGATATAAAGCCTTAGATATACAATTCACCATGTGCGATTTACAAAATAGGTGAATAGGGAAAAAAAAATAATGATAAAGGGATGAAATACGAACCTTGCAGAACGACCCTCGTCTTCCGAATATCGCCCTGGTGAATCTTCTCAGACAACGTTTTCATAAGCCGTTCGCTTTCGCCGGGCTTCAGAGTCCCAGCGGGGAGCATGTGCACAGTGGCTTCTACCCACCTTGCCGTCTCTTGCGGCATCAGTTCAAAAAGCGACATCAGAACCCCTGAGGCATCGGGGAAACAGTCGCCGGGAAAACTGAACATCATTCCCGTCAACACTCTTTGCACGAGAATCGCACCCTGTGACGTTACCAATTGTTTCACGGCGGCTTGCACTTCGGGTGTATTCGTGAATGGTTCGCCATCCGGGCCTGTAAATTCAGATATCGATGGCTTGTCTGTCCCGAAGCTAAGGACGTCGCGACAGTAGTGGAGAACTGCTGTCAAGGGGTCTACTTGCTGAAGTGTGAGTGCGCTCAGCGACGCGGAGAAAATGGGTGCTGCTAGCGGGGAGGTTAGAGATTTTTTGGGATAATAGCGCACTGCGTCGGTTAGGAGGCGGAAGAAATCTTCAATCACTATTTTTTATCACATATAATGGTTAGGATACAGATGATAAATTTAGCGACGAGAGAGCCATGCTATGCAGGGGATAATCTTACTATCGGGGACGTGATTCGGAGGTAGGTCATTAAGAATTCTGAGGAAATGCACAACTTGTTGCTCAAAGAATTGGTATACGGCGTCACTTGTCGCTTGTTCGACATACTCAGCTCCGTCAGAGAATTCTCGAATGACAGCATCCGTAGCCCACAGGAAACAACCTTCTTTGGATGCTTCGAAACCTGCAGAGATGCTTTGCGCCAAACTTGGTAGGAGAGGTGTCATGGCGTTTCGGTAGGATATGATCATGTGGCGCCAGCATCGGCATACTCGCTCCAGAATGGGAGCGGACTTCGTAAAATTCAACACGATGGTATTTAAGACAGGAAGGATTTCCTCGCAGTATCTGACGCCTGGATTCTGAGTTCCAGGTCCGACATAGGGAGAAACAATTTGAATAAATATCGTGATCAGCTGGAGATGATCTGTAGGGGGTGAAAATCAGTCGTAAATTAGCATAAGAGTGATAATTCATGCGGCACAACTTACCGGCAACCGCCTTCTGGCCAGCGTCATCCTTAGCCTGGTTGGCGAGATTCATGATTCTATTCATAATCGGATCACAGAATAATTTTAGAGCTTCATATATTTTGTCAACTGGCTGAACAGCAACTACTGCAGCCACACCCTCCGTAACTTCTTCCTGACTCGACGGCTTCAGGTTGTCGATGACCGATTCATAGAAAGAATGTAGCTGGGGAATGTGACCGCCAAGTAGTTTCTGACAATCGGTGCCAAGGAACTTGAACGCGAGGGCGGCAGCCTGAACGACCTCCTGAGATTTGTGTTGGAAACCGGAAATCACATAATTTAATTGGGCTTCGAGAGTTTCGGGGTGTTGAGCGGTCCATTCCGTGTAACGGCCAAGGGCCATGATGGCCTGGAATCGCACTTTCTCTTGATCGGGTATTTGAACGATGAGAGGGATGATTTGCGGTAATACTGAACTCTCTTCGGGCTCGACCATCCGTCCCATCGCTCTCATACTGAAGAGCGGCGCCTCTAACTCTTGCCAATGTGGTACATGATCATGTGTAGCTTGCGACGCGTATTTAGCGACCCAGGCTTGGATCAAGCTATATGATTTCCCGAGGCATTCCGTAACGCCGATAACGGCACAGCAATCTTTAAGAACATCTCCCATAGCGTGGCGGAACTCGCGGAATCTTTCTTCCTGCTCGCGATCTCCATCAAATAGGTCACCTTGCTCGTCTTCTGGTGCGGGGAATTCCAGATGTTTGATCATAATATCGACCAGCTTTGAGAATAGGTCTGCAAGCTCCGTTCTTGCTCCCGTGTAACGTTCAAGCGTTAAGTATTGCTTAAGCTCGTACCAAAAGGCAAAGGTGATGGAAATAGCTTCCCGCTCCTTGTCGACAGCACAGCATTCTAGGACTGCTTCGACTAGACTTCTAAACTCGGTGGGCAAACGTGCAATAAGGACTACCCATGCTTCACCAGCTTCGGCAAATAGCCTGGTTAATCCTCTGAGCGTTTCAGGGTCCTCTGCCTCCGCGGCCTCCCTAATTTTGGGTCCCAAGGCAATTATCCTTGGATACAGCTTTTGGATGATAGGCATTGCCTCGTCAACCTCGAGCGTGTCCCTATAGATTGTACATATCGCATCCACAGCAGCTTCGAAAGATGGGTCATTAGAAAGGCCTTTGAAAATTGTGTCCAGAAGGGGAGAAACGACGATTTGCGAAGATGGAATTTCACGCATCCATGAGGTAATGCACTCCAGTAGTTGTGGGTTTGCTGCGGCAGACTCTGTTAAGATATTTTAGTCAGCAGTTCGCGCGCAACAAAGAGACGGGATGGGCAGGAGGAGAAGACAAAGTACTTACCGGACGATTGCGCATATTGCACCAGGAGACTTAAAACTCGATCCGCGTTGTTCTCCAATAGTTCCGCTGTCCTTGTGGAGAGTTCCTCTTCCTAAGTGTTATGATGATGGATTAGATTCTAGACTTTGGCCGAAAGGGAGTGATGTCGTAGCTGAATAAGTTTTTGCTGCGCAATAAAGGCGGAGATTGGATGGATGGACATAGATGGTGACTCGGCCGCACATACAGTCAGGTTGATTTTGCGTCCTTCTGTGACTTCCTCGGGGAGAATTTTGAGGAATTCTAAAACACAATCTCCTGCCTCATTTCCCAGAGCTGAGCCAACAGTTGCGAGGACGTCCTTCCATGCCGTCATCTGGATAGCCAGGCTGGCTAAACAGACACACAGCTGGGTTCTTATAGGTTTTGGTCCCGAGCTATAAGCCGCCAGGAGGGAGAGAATGGAGTCTCTCAGAGCCGGCACGGACTCTACTGGTAGTTGATCCAGGTCATAAGTGATCTATTGGAAAAAATATTATCGGTTAGTGATGTTTGCGGATGGTTGCGATCCACGACCAAGGTGCAGGGCGCACGAGCGGCGCTAGGATGTGCAGGACATAGTCTTACTTTTCCTTTTAGTGTGGTTGCCGCGAACAGCTTTGCTTCAACGGATATCTCTGCGGACTGTAATAAAGCATGCGTTGTCGTCCAAGCTTCGACCTAGATATATGGCGGGGGGGTGTTAGATCACGGCCAAGGCGTGTTTACCCGAAAGCAAAAGTGGGAACGATGGTATTCTTACTGATTTTTGGAATTTCTCAAGGAACTCATGAGCATGTGTCTTTTCCGATCGAGGGGCATTGCCTTGCATCGTAGCAACAGCTGCCAGGACAGGCGCAAAGGCCTGCCCCGCGCCGTTTCCTTTGGTTGCCATAAGTGGGATGTGAGAGATAGAGTAGGGATCTGGTAGGGGCGTAGAGCACCGATGTAAACGCTGGATCAGGTCAGCCAGGCTGAGGGAATGGATAGCGACTAAGCAAACTCATGAATCAAACCAGCTCAAACCAGAAGTTTCAAGAGCGCTGGATATTTCATATTAAACAGGGGGGGTTGGTGCGGCTGTTGACGAAAGTCGTAGTGGTGATGGAAGCGGCGGTTGTTTGCCGGAGACAGAAAAAAAAGTTTGGCGGGCGACAGAGACCACCGCAAGCAGATTTTAGCTGCATGGCATCACAGCAACAACCGACCGCCGTGGGAAGCTTTTCTCCAGCACAAACACCGAGCATTCTCCCTCTCCACGTCGCTTACACGGCTTGTTTCCGATAATTTACTCACAACTCTGCTTAGGCTAAATATTCTATCACCCTTCTATCGCTTGACAGCATATCATATATCTACAGCTATATCCCCAACTTCCCACGCGCAATGACGGGTAGAGGTGGAGGAGCAGGTCGCAAGACACTGCTGGCTCCAATCCATTTCATCTTCAAGCTTCTCCAGCAGAGATCTACGGTTTCAATATGGCTCTACGAACAGCTGGCGATCCGGATAGAAGGGAAGATTCGGGTTCGTTTCTCCTTTGCTCTTTACCACGACGAACATTTACTCTACCTGTTGTGATATATAACAGGTCGCGATTGATCAAAAGCTAATAATATACTTTCACTTTTTGTTAAAAAGGGATTCGACGAGTTCATGAATCTAGTTGTCGATGACGCGGTCGAGGTTCGTTTGGCAACGAAAACAGAGGAGGAGAAGAGGAGACAGCTTGGTATGATATGGCGCTATTGCCCATCTGTTCACGCGATTTGCTTCCCATATCCACAATGCTTACCTACCGCCCCCTAGGTCAAATTTTACTCAAAGGCGATAACGTTTCGTTAATCCAGGCCCTTCAATGAAAATGGCAACGCGGGAAGGGGGTGGAATTATACGGTGACTAGGGGGCAAAAGGGCGTTTGGATATATATTTACTGTTCTACCTGATATACAGACACACAAGGAAAGGAAAGGGAAAAAATAAGATGGCCATGGCTTTATAGGACCATTGAGAATATTAAGCGCTACAGCTTTTTGCTAGCTGCTTGATGTGAGAATGCGCCCGTTTCCAACGATGAGGGCATCCACGGGACAGTCATGGTCGGCGACGGGTATTTTCTCTCCTGGGGGCAAAAGCTGCTCTGCCAGGGCCAAGGCGACTGAGACGTGCAAGTGGGAAAAGCCATTAGCAAGTGAGTGATTGATATATGGGCGATCATGAATATTTCCTCAGGATGTTTATTATACGTTGGGTTGGATGGTTTCCTCACCGAGATATGGTTTCCGCATGCCTGTTTTACTTTCTTCTCCTGCGCTTTGCCTAGTGTTTTTCAATCGATTGACGAAACGGTCATAATACGCCTTGCCGTGTCCCAGTCTTTGCAGTTGTTCGTCAAAGGCTACTCCAGGCATAACAACCAAATCTAATCCTGAACCGTTGTCCCCGGCTACAGTTGATTCCGATTCTGATTCTCCAGTCATCGTGCTACCTGTTTGGGCCGTTTCACCAGTAGGAATACCATACCCACCAAAACAATTCCTCCTACTTCCAATCGTATTCGTATCTAGTGTCGGGATACCCCATTTATCTGCTTGTAGTGATTCGTAGTCGTCCAAGGAGCGCAACGCTAGCATCTCCATGACCGAGGAACGACCCTGGGTTGTGGTCGCGGCTGGGTCCGGTTGATAGAGATACGGGACATATACTTGCTTGCCTCTGCTGAAGGCATCACGGACAATAGCGGCGGTTGAGATTTCGCCAGAGGGCATTGAGAGATAGACACTGAGTTTATTGGCTGCATGGTATTCAGGGAGTGCAAGTAGATTTGTCGTGACGACGGATGCTAATACATAATTATCAGGTAAATATCATGGCGATATAAACGCACAGGATGGTGAATGAACGGGGGAATCTAACATTGCGCGGCTACAGACTCTTTGGATACTTCTGAAAGTATCTTCCGCAGCTTTCTCCGCAATTCCTTCTTGGCTGTTTGCAGAGTCGCCATTGCAGGATATAAGAGTTAAAATACTCCGTGTACACTCCGTATATCGGGGTGTTCGAGTAAGCTAACACGGCGGTTACTGAAATGTCTAATAATTAGAGTAGCTAAGAGGAGGAAGTACAGCGGAGTGAGTGTGTTTGTAGGCCTTTTTACTTACAATAATGAGTTTGAAAGGCTGCAGCACCCTGTGGTCACTGTTCGAGGTAGGGTAGGATCAGTACGGATCTGGCTGGTCGGTCTTGTCATTCCCGCTAACAAGGGACACTAGGACGCCATAAATTAACTAACGTACGGAGTACGGAGTAGTTAATCAATAGTTAAGTAAACGGATAATATATAGGCTAGCGGATAACTTGCTCAACACCTAACATATTCATCATCTCAAATAATCAAAATGCCAACAAAAAATGCCAATAAAGCATTTTACACAGAAGGCAGAATTCTTTTAGCTATTAAATCAATTAAAGATGGTCATCCTTCAAGTCTAAATGCTGCTGCACGCTCGTACGATGTTCCCTACTCCAGTCTTTATTGGTCGTACAGCACGCGTTGATACTCCTCCCAAAAATTAAAAGCTTAGTGTTATAGAGAAAGAATCTCCTATTCAGTGGATTCTAGCTATGGACCTACCTGAGGGACCCTGCC
>JAFEJD010000549.1:0-34383 GCA_018296065.1 Blastomyces percursus
CCGTCTGCTTCTATTAGATGGATTTGACTCTCACTGCACCTTTGAATTCATGAACTTTTGTGAGAATAACAACATCATTCCCTTCTATCTCATGCCGCATACGAGTCACCTACTACAACCTCTGGATGTTGGTGTTTTTCAAGCCTTTAAGCATCATCATTCAGTGGCAGTTGAAGAAGCAACAAGACGCGGCTGTGAGAAGTTCACAAAGGTTGAATTTCTTCATGCTATCGCCTCCATTCGAAAAGCAACACTCAAAGTCCATACGATCAAACATGGATGGAAAGCAACTGGCCTTCTTCCATTCAATCCGTCAATTGTCCTTAATAAATTGCATGAATTTGAGACTACTCCCATGGAATCTGAATCAGAAGATTACATGAGTTCTGATACCTGGAGTATCTTCGACTGGACGCCAATTCAACCGATATAAACACAAACTCGAGGCTTTGGAAGATGAAGATGAAGATAATTATGATGGGAAATGTATATATGAAGGATTACAAGGGTAGTATTGCAATGGCCAATACAGTGGCTCTTTTGCAGGAGGAGCTCTCACGGACAACTGCCGCCTCGGCTGCTCGCAAACTCCGCCTGAATGGCTCACGGAGGATAGTTCATAAAGGAGGAGTCATCTCTGCAGCAAATATTCGCAGAATGACAGTCATTAATCATGAGATTGATAATGAGGAGGCATTGGAGAAGTTACGGCCAAAATGGAAGAAGGTTATGAAGCAACTTAAGAGGCATTGCAGAGACAAAGGTATTTACATTAATGCCACCAAATTTACATGGAATTCACGGAAATAGTTCACTTACAATATAATATATTTGTATCTATCAAATAGAGATCCATTGGTTGATAAATCAACTGAGTATCATGGGTATAAGTGGCATATAACGTTGAGATGGCGGATAACGTTGAGCCCGGAGAGCTATTTAGTTGAACCACACTTTACTTGTCCCCATTCCTCATCCCTATCGTCATTTTCATCACTTCAATTAGCCCTCTCGTCATAAAAAAATTGAAAATCACATAAAAACCCAGCAAGGAAATTCACACCATCCTGATTCTTGGGGGTGGTGGGATAAGTCTTAACGCAATATACAGATGATATATATGTACGTATAATATATAATAATAATAATAATAGAAGTGAAGTGAAACGAAAAGGAAGGATCGAATACAAAAATATAAACGAATAAGCGAAGGTCAAACGCTCAACAATGACAAAAATGTAAAGGAATGCAAAGCGCAAAAGCAGAGCAAGATATGCCCCGAGTCACCAACACGAGTGAAGGAACAATAGTAAAAAATGAGCAATAGGGGGAATCAAGCCATGGCAAAATCAAAGATTAAAGTAAGTTTAACTTCCATTAAGTCATCATCTGCTCTGTCTGCCTGGAAGGTTCGTTTCTTGTGCGGTGAAAATAGAACGGAGAGGGTCGTTCGCGGTGTTGATAAAGGGTTTCGTCGGTAGCACGGAACGCAAGAGTAGGGCAAAATAAACAGTATAAAATGTTAAGTATATATAAACGGACGTAACTTATGTGCCGCGAAAGGGGGAAATAAAATAAAAATAACAAAAACGTGAGTAAAAAAAGATTGATGCCAACAAGAAACGAGAAATAAATGAAGTTAACAACAATATACGCCGTTTTGCGCCCCTCTTTCGCCCTCCCGCCATCTGTGTAAAAAAGAAAATTATGAACAGTGAATGTAAATATAGAAAGCGCATAAAAAGAAGAATGGAATATAAAAATATAAACACGAAAGAGAAGAAAGAAAGATGGAGCAAATGAATTTTTGTATGCACGATACTTGCACCGGGAGGAAAAGTGGAGAATAAAACAGAATAAATAAATGCATGCAGATTGAGGAGAACTTCGGATTGGAATAAGTAAAAGAGCAAAAGTAAGGATATGCTGGATGACTGGGAGATTTCCGCATGATAGGTCGAACCATGAATAAAGGGAAATAAATAAGGCTTCACCAGTAAAAAGAGTCATCATAGACATGGTTAAAGAATCGTAATAAGAATAAACACATGGTCAAAGCACGAGCAAAGGTTGCTCGAGAAATGCTACTGAACTCCGCTGCGTCGTCGTCTGCCCCGCATGCCGCCTTCCGGTCGCTGAGCAAGGACTCGTCTTAGTTCGGGGTCTTCGCGGTCTTTATCTACATGGTGCACCCGGACATGTCTATGAGGGATCGAGTTAGCGTAGTGTTTCCTGACTTTCCTTTTCTTTACTCTCTCTTCTCTCAAGATGTAAAAAGGGTTGGGAGATAGGTCAGGTTTACCTCTGTAAATTATCCGGGCGCGGATAGGTGTGTTGCTGATCTGGGCAGAATGGGCAGACATAACCCGGCGAGTCGTGGACGAGGCCATGGCGTTTCATTTCGTTTTTGCGCTTGAAGCCTTTTCCGC
This sequence comes from Blastomyces percursus, assembly GCA_018296065.1. Lineage (NCBI taxonomy): Eukaryota > Fungi > Ascomycota > Eurotiomycetes > Onygenales > Ajellomycetaceae > Blastomyces > Blastomyces percursus. The sequence goes on from JAFEJD010000549.1 coordinate 2,430, forward strand.
CTTCGCCGCGCGGACAGCCTTTTACCGGACAGTAATATGGACGGTTTTGTGAGTGCACATTGGCGTGGGAACTGTGTTTTTAAGTGTCAGAAAGCCCTGATTCCATTGTCTCCGGTCGCCCCCCTCGCTCCCAAATTGTTAAAATTTAACGACAACCCTACTTTTAGAAATGTACGTACTTGAGAAGGTATTGTGTTTGAAACGGTTCAGCTTTACAATCAGGATAATTGCATTTAAATCCGGAAGAATTAAGCGGCCCACTGGATGATGTGTGTCCGCTTGGGTGAATGGGGGGCGAGTCATAGGCACCACTTTTCCCAATCTCTATTGGTGTTGGATAGCCAGCGCTTGGACTACTGGTGAATTGTGAGCCGTGGTCCCCTGGAGAGTGTGAATAGGACCGCCCTTTATCCGCTGTCTGTTGCCAATATGATGACTGGGGCGGACAAGCCACTGGTGATAGACTAACAGACATGTCCGTTGAACTTTCTGGAGAAAGAAACGATGGTGATGCTGATGTGATAGGCGGCGGGATATACTGTTCAGAAAGGCGACGAGGTGGTGGTTCTTGAATATTTCGTGGTTGTGGCGGGAGTGGCGTTACTCCGGGTGAAAATCTACGCGGAACCGCGTTTATTGGACCGAGATGACCATTTAATGCATCTCCTATAGACGGAAGATTCTGACTGTTTTCAGGAGATTTGGAAGAGATAGATTCAGGTCGAGATTTTAATGCGGGGAGTGTTTCTCCCGCAGCGCAATCGGACGTGGATATGGTATATTTTCTTAACGTAGGAGAAGTAGCCACTGGTTCCTTTGTGCGCACACGCGGCTGCGATTCCGGTATCGATATCGGTAGCATTTTAAGCAGTGGCCAGTTCGCAATATCTTTATCTACTGGGGAGGAAATCATGGAGCTCTGTAGATGTTGTGGAGGGGCCTGAGGCTCTAAAAAATATGGCGGCCGCGACGGTGCCCGCAGCTCTTCGCCAAACGACCTTTCCACTTTCGCGCCTAGTCTCTGGGGCTCTTCTTGCAGGTCATCATCCTGCAGAATTAAATTCAAGGCATGTTGGGCTGTTTGTCGCGCGCAGGACGTATGAACATCTGCCATCGAAGTGTCCTGGACATTTCCCGCCTCGTCCACATCACGGTAGTTATCGGGGCTACTAGATCCACACGGCGAATCGGTTGGTAGAGGTTTCTGTCCAAGCTCATTGGCAAGTTGTGGATCGGCTAAGGAGCTGAGAATTAGCACGTCGCGATATGCTGGTTGGATTTTCTTGCGACGCCGACGAGGATCCTTACGATCACGTCCCCCAGGACTTCGCTTGCCCGGTGAGTCCGGCTCTTTTAAGAAGGGTGGAGGGGTGACATGGGGTCTGTAATCGATTTTTGTAGGTTGAAGGCGAGGAGAAGCATTGCATGCATCATCAGAATCGTAAACGTCGTTCATCATCGTCATGGTGGTGGTTTCCCCAGACACATTAGAAGATATAGGCGTCTTTTCTATATATACTTGAGATATATCAGAGATAACGCTTCTCCGTCACAAGCCTTCCTTCCAGCTTAGTCGAATTCTCGTGTTTGAATTTAGGCGCTTAGAGGCTGTACTATTCGAGTCGATTTCTCAAGCGCCTAGAGCATGTTTAACTTGATTGGTGAGATAAGAGTAAGGAGCGATGACGGTGAATAACCACTTATCCAGGACTGTGCCCCAGACAAATGTCAGTATAAATCTCAATAGAAAACAAGAGTAGCCATTACACCAAGTGGGATGCACAAGCATTAAAAAGCAATAGCAGATATAGAAAAAAAGTAAGTCATAGAAGGATGTTAATGATACATGAGAGATAAGGGAGAAAATGTATATGAGTAAACAAATACACGGCCGGAAAATGGTAAGTAGTGGTGGAATTCGGAGAGCTGTTGGAAGAACGACATATGTGGGGGGAGGTTGACCGGGGAGCTGAGAGCTTTCAAGAAGCCGCAAATACAGCTGACGCAGAGTAGACGAGGACAGGTAGATTGATGGAGGTAGGGCAAGGAAAGTGAAATGTACTGCTATATCATACCTCAGTCAAGAAGGTGGTGTATCGAGATGACGAATATACAGAGAGTTTGATATAAGATACCGTCCCAGGCGGCAAGAGGATCGGGGCGGAAGGCAGCCAAGCGTCAAGTGGCCATGCAGCGGTTGAACGATGCGCTCACTAGCATGACGATTTTCACCACGCTCTCCTACTAGGACCAAATAATGCGTTTCAAGGAGCCTTGCACAGGATTCGGGAGGTGGCTGCGAAACGGGAGACTGCTTGGGGCGTAGAGAAGATAGATAGGCAGATAGATTCCGAAGGTAGGCCGAAGAGTCGGGAGAGCCACGGCGGAGATGGAGAGGTCCGGGGAAAACGAGAAGAGAGGAGATCGAATTACCAGGGAATCGACGGGGTCCTGTAATTCGAAGGGAACTATTGGGAGCGTGGGAGTGTTGTGGTTGTGGTGGTGGTGCTCGTATATTTTATTTTCTCAGCGGCGGCCGAGGGCGCGGAAAGAACGTCGCTGTCACTAGCGGGCGCACTCTAATAATGCAGAGCCTCACCTATCGGCTGACTGCACCCGCTTTACCTGTGAATTATGATCAGATCAGGGTTACTGGCGTATGCCTGTGCCAAAGCAAATCAATTTCTTTAAAAGGGTCTAAAGAGGAGAGAAAAGAAAAAGAAAAGAAAAGAAACTGCAAAGTATAAGAAGAGGCATGTCCCTTCCTGTCCTTGTATGTCAACGGTTCGTCAACACCGGTATCCTGGCTCTCTCCCCTATCTAACTTCTAAACTAGAAGAGACATGGGTCGCTTTCTCCAACCTACGGTGTACATGTGCAGGGCAGACCGGGTCGTTATCTTCCGTCTAAGACTTCCTTGCCCCTATGAATTGTAGTGGGTGGTCGTGACCTCAAAAGTTCAGCTCAACCACTGCTTGGTTGCCAGCCCCAGGGTGCTTGCTACCATGCAAGGCAAGATACATATGAGCAAAATTACGGAGGATATCAGAGGGATTGATTGGTGTGGCGTCAAATATCATTGGAGAAAGCCAATATTATTATTGTGTGAACATATCGATCAATGTTTACATGCCACAAGCGACAGCAGAAAGGACTCCAGGAAACGTCGGAGCATTGTACAGCTATCCACATCCGGATCCACTCCTGTCCAGGCATTCGGCAGCGTGGCCGGCTGCAAAGTGCGGCTGCTGTCACCTGTGCCAGGTGGGCGAGTTCCTTGCTGCGTCCGCTGGCCCGCTGGCCTTGTCAAGAATAAAACCAAATAGGCAATTCGCTTTCTCTAACACATCCAAAGGAACTTTCCAACTTCTCTATCTCGAGAAAATGGCTCTCCGCCACCATCTTTATTCTCCGAATGATCATCTCCTACTAATTTGGAGGTATGGAAACCGGGGCGTAATAGCGTCCTCCCTTTGCGGCAGAATCAAGCCTTCGCGAACGCTGCGCCACCCCCCCTCCTGCGGCTCATGTACCTACCTACCGTCATAACTCCAACAAAACTACATGGTACAGTTTTTGTTTAAATAAAATATGAAACCCCAGCCTCTCCTTCTCAAACTCTGGGGACAATCGTCCACGCCCTCCGATGGAATTCTCTAGTAAGTCATCCTCACCCAACTGCTGCCCGTTATGATGATGAAAATGAAGAGCGGTGTTGACCACCAGTGTGGCATTCCACGCTAAACGGGCAAGGGGTCCACAGTTTAATGTGGAATGGAATGGCTGACATGGTTGTGTTCGGCTAACTATCTTTGGCTCTCATTAAAAATGGAGCAATTGTTGTACGCTAACCTTGCGGGATTTCCGCAACAGGGATCCTGAGGGTCTGAAGGATTTTCCTTGTGGGTTGTGGAGGGCATGGGCGTGTGGCTCAGTGGCTCAGGACCAAAAGAAAAATAAAAACAAATAGAAGACCCGAAACGAAGTTTCAAGGAATAATACGCAGCGTAATCCCGAGAACATTCATGCGGGGTTTGTTTCATATGAATAATGCCCTGAGAAATCATAACTACTATGTATTCATAAAAAGGCTGAATTTTCATGTCTGGTCTCTGCATAGAGAATCGCTTTGGCTCTGGTTCTAGACGATTTAATTCGCTTCGACAACGTTCTGAAACAGATGTCGCTTTGACATTGTACTTCGACATTGTTATGATGTTCCTCCATTTTGTTCTGCTCTAAATCTAGCTTGACAATCGCATTTGAATCCAACATTATTCGCTGTGGAAAACCAGCAATTTCATAGGTTGCCATGCCACCTCAAAGACCAGAATACGGGAAAAAAACCGCACTTGCCAATGAAACCTACTTTTTTCAATCGACAGGGTTTCTCCCGGGCGCCTTTTAACGGGAAAGTGCCACCTTTAAGCAGCTTATTCCAATTTTTGTTTAATTTTCTGTGAACTCTCTGATGTTCCACTCATGACTTACTCTTCACAATAATGGCTCATTGCCAGCAAATGCTGGACTACATTACTAACCATCGCCAGAAATCAAGAGGTAATTTATCCATCTTAAGCAAGTCAAGAGAAAAGGGGGAAAAGAATTGCTCAGACACATTGATATTGCATAATTGCGGGTTTGAATCAAGCTGAAGCTCTCTTTAACCAAGTGTCGTGATAGTTAGTCATCGTATGTAATTTGTTCAGAACTGGCTGCAAGTGAAAACAGATAACTCCTCAAACACAATAAATGTTGGAAATATCAAGGGTTTGAGTTTGCTTACATAGTAATTTCTTCAAGCTTGAATGTTTGCAATTTACTAACCTACTCCTAGCTAATCAGCAGTATAAATAATGTTAAAAGCATATCTTGTCAATTTGAACTTGTTTCAGCTAGCTGATTGGGCAAAAGGATTGAGGTAAAATGGACATATGCCATCATTCCGCTTGTGAGCCATGCCACCTCATCAGCCATCGCCAATCCGCATTGGATCCTCTCTCTTTCTTTTCGCGTCCTTGGTTGCATGCGACCTCCACGAACCACTATTGTGATCATCATTAGCACAACAACAAACAGTTTTATGGATCCACGACCATGCATATGACCAGATTCCATCGGTTTCGTCCGTCGTTCATCGCCGGACAGGATCAGTGATCTGGGAGAAGCGGGGAGTGTGAGGGGCGAGGGAAGGGAAGGGTAGCCCCCAACGGAAGTCGGAATACTCGAATACGGGCATGAGCCAATAGCTATCAAAAGCGCACAAGCCATCCAGACCGATTTGCGTCTGGACACGAGTGGGCGTGCATCCATTTTCTTTTTCTTTTTCTTTTTTTTTCTTTTTTTTTTTTTTTTTTTTTTTAATCCCTCCCACCAGCAGATGCGGCTGAGGGTGCCGGTCTTGGTCTCGCGGTCCAACTCTCCCCTGTCACACTCTCGCTTTGCAGCTGTGGATGTTGGCAGTCAGTGACAGTTAACAGTGAAAATTGCTTGCTCGTGATGTTCACATTTCCTTAGGTTTATTATAGTTTATTTTACTTTATTTTACCTACTTTAGGGTATGCTGCCAGGCTCTGGATGGGGTTTGCTGACTACTTGTTTGGAGGGCGAATCTCACTGGCATGCGGCTGAGGTAGCTAGCTGATCTACGTGTGAGAGGCTCTCAAGCTGGTAGGTATTACCGGGCTTTTCTGGAACAATGTGCTTGCTGTTCGTTCTGGAAGGATTTTCTTTAAGAAAGTCTCTAGCGGCTGAGTTAAGCTGACAGAAACCCAATCCATGAACCAGCTGCCCGAAATACTTCTGTCCAGAATCCGGCTTTAAAACCAGCCCAGGATATTTTTCACGCTATTTTGTGACCTTGTGGCATAACATCAGCTTGATGGCCTCCTCTTGAAGAGAAAATCAGCGCTGGAAAACAAGGAATATTGCCCGACCATTCACGGAGCCACTTGGAGGCTACTCGTTAATTTGATAGCCAAGATTGGGATCCGTGACAAACCATAACTAAGCCGTTCAGTGCTGATGATGTGAAGTAGGTATTGGATTTAACTGGACGGAGGAGAAGTGATGATCCAGTTGGCCTGGAAATACTCCGTACTCAGTGTGAATGTATGCATCTGTTTCTGAAGCAGTGTTGTGCATGAATAAAATGTTGACACTTATATATCCAGGCTATGTGTTCTGTACATTTTGCCTAATATTAAGTGCTGACATGGAGGCCTTGATTGAGGATCATGGCTGAAACTGTAATCATGATCAATTAACAAAGCATAAGTATCGTTGAACAGCAGTTCTCACTTCCCTGTGGATTCATTATTCCAATGGCCAAAATCAAAATCAAAATCGAATCAAACATATGTGAGGAATGAAAGGTGATGCAATTTTCTTTGATTTGAGCTCCATCATGTGCGCGTTCATATCCCTCCCCTGGAACCCCTGTTCCTATTCTTAGTATATGGCATTAAACCATTTCTCAATTAAACTTCACCCCTATGACCGCTAGCACGATTTTCTTCCTTTCTTTGAGTATCAATGAAAGCCAAAAAATGTAAGTATACGGTGATCAAGAGATTCTTCCTTATCAACTTGAAGTGAACACTGTTGATTGATTTCTCTCCTCCCATTTTATTTCCGAGCACTTTCTTCAACTGTACCTATTGGATGTTTGTTTACGCTCTTGTACTCTTCTCCCCTGTAGTCTTCTAAGCTCCCCGAATACCAGGGCAATTCGTCTTTCCCTTCCACGCAGTAAATGTAGTTGAGGAGCTAGCCGAAGGATAGGGGGTGAAGCGGGGATATGGATCAACCATAAAATAATGGCGGCGGCATGAAATATTTCGACTCTACCAAAAATAAAAAAATAAATAAAAAATAAAAAAGGAAAAGGAAAAGAAAAGGACAAGAGAGAAAACTATAAAGAAGGTAAAAGGAAAAGCTAAAAACAACGTTGTCTATCGAAGCTAAATGCTGTTCAACAAGGCGTTTTTTACAAGGACGAATCAACAAAGCTGAGCAAGGCAAGCCATACCCAAACAGAAAAAAGAAGCAAAACACCGAATGATCAAGGAGTATATAGAGACAACAATGCACACACACACTTACACACACACATGCCTGCTCATTTGCACATCGTTCCAAAAATGTGCATGATGGGAAAGAATTCGACCAAAGTGGGACCAGGCGCGAGGCAGGGTGTTAAGCATTAAGCGTTAAGCGTTAAGCTAAGGTCCTCCATCTCAAAGCTTCGCCTTGCGACCCGCTTCCTCCTGCAATTTCCTCACTTTATCCCACGTCGTCAAGGCAAAGGGTCTCATTTGCTTCGCATATTCACTTGCCCGAGCGCTGCTCGCCTGTCTTAGTGCATACCGCGCCGCGATACCCTGCATGATCACCGAGCCCCTGAACCCGTGAAAAGCGTCGCCCCACGTCATCTCCGCCCGGGGATCCCATCCTGCGGCCTCGCTATACCATCTCATCACATTATCGCGTGTCGGGAGGCCGGGGATAGAATCTGGAGAGAAGGAGGTATTTCCAGGCGCGCCGGCGACATGGACGTAGGGCGAAGCCAGGTTCGCGAGGTCCGAGAGTGGGTGGCCGATCGTAGCCATTTCCCAATCCAGGACGCCAATGACGCGGTTCTCGGTCTTGTGGAAGACCATGTTGTCGATTTTGTAGTCGCCATGGACGAATGTGGAGCGGTCGTGGGGCTGGGTGGCCTTGTTGGAAAAGAAGCGGACCATGTCGTTGAAGTGCGGAATCTCGCCGACTGGGACCTTGGTGTCCACATCAACGGCCTGGGCTTGGGTTTTGGAGATGACGGAGAACGTGCTTATTTGACGGTCGTAGAAACCGCCGGCTCTCCCGAACTTTTCCATCCCGATTGATTTTGGGTCTACGCGGTGGAATTTGGCAAGAGTACGGACAGCATCTTTCCATCTGTGTGTGTGTGTGGCTTTCACGTTAGCATATTATTACTTGCGTGAGGCATGTGCATGTATACATTGGGTGGTGGCCGTACAATTCGGTTCGATCCCGGGGGCTTACTCCAGGCATAGCGGGGTCGGTAAACATCCGCCCGTCGAGGAACTCCATGATGTAGAACGCTGTGCCAATAACGCTGTCATCCTCGCAGAGACAGACAGTGCGGGGAACGGGTACATCTGTCTGCTCGAGTGCGTGAATGATCTCGTACTCTCGCTCTACCCGGTGTGCTGTTTTCGAAAGCAGTTTTCCAGGTGGCTTCTTCCTCAAGACATGTTTTTGGCCATCGGCAGCTGTGATCAGGTAAGTTGGGTTCGATTGGCCGAATCCGAACTAGAAAACTCCAACAAATGTCCGTATAAGTAAACATTCGGTATCTGCAAAATTGCAAGAGCGCACAGAATGATATTTCGTACCTGTTTCAAGTCCAAGGGCGTTTTTACAGCCGGGACATGTTGGTTGAGATACCGCTCCAGGGAGGGCAGATCGATCGGTTGCCGCACAGCACCAGCCATCTTTGGTTGAGGGGAGAAGTAGGAAGTAAGCAGCACAGCCGTTGGGAGAATCTTTGTATTTTACCAAGCCATATATGCTCAACCAGCTCCAAAGAAGTGCCAACCTATATAAGAATGGAGACGACAGGACCGGCGCTCCATCCCGACAGTTCGGCTGGCAATAAAAAGCTGCGGTTCCACTGTCCCCGGCCGTCGCAGCAGCCATCAACCGCGAGCCGAGGCTAACAAACGGGCGTTGAGAAACGTGAGTGCCAAGCCTGGTCTTGGAAGGCTAAGGCAACGACAACTTCCAAGGTTACTACTGCTTGAGAACCTTCGCTTTCCACGCTCTCTAGATCATTTCGCACGCCGTTTTATTTTGTCTCTGCTGCTATGGAAATCCTTTTGACTTCACTCTCATCGTTCAATAGCTGTTTCGCCGCTAAGCAGTATTTTAGTTTAATTGCCGATTGGTCGAAGCTGGAATACTCCGTACTGGCTGCCGAACCGAGCCGCATCATTTCATTTCATTGAGCAGTAGGCTCGTTCCTAATTTCTGACACAGTAGTTGGCATCGACTTTACCCCAATTTTTGCGCCACCCGGAGGGAGACCGAGGGCTGACAATGGAGATTAGCTAGAAATAATCAATGATGGATGTAAAGAGAAAATAGATGGGTTGGATGCCTGCCCTGTATTGCATTTTGACTGTATAAATAAGACTTTGTATGTGTATTATTTTGTCTCTATAGATCGAGGAGGTTTACCTGTTTCATCATTAATAGCTTGCCTAAACTGTACATTGTATGAGAGAAGTAACAATACTTTGTGTGAAATTGCTCCACAACAAACCGCCATGGCACGACCTTATATTAGCTCATTCAATGCAACCGATGGCTGGGAACATGAGGGGAGCTAATGCAGCACCTACACAGTATGGACAGATATCAAAACTCGGGATGAAGGCTCAACAGGCCTTTTGCCAAGCCACTCCAAAGCTGGGGAGCAAGCTACATGTAGCCCAGCCAGATAAGATTTCGCGAGGGGCTTTCCACGTGAACAACAGACGCGCGTGTATACTTTACGCGACTTGACGCGGGTTCACCAATGAAGGGTTGATTCCCCGTTCTGAGAAGAGCCAGAACACCATTCTTCAATTCATACTTCAGTTCCTTTACTCCCCTCCGCAATAACCATTCCCTTCTAGGATCGAATATCAATTGGAGCAAACCGACGTTTTCCCAAAGTCTCAGACTCGAGGATCGCCATACCATGACCAAGGAGGCCACCCCGCCTCCCCCAGCAACCACCGCTACCACTACCCGCCAGCCACCTTCTCTACCCAATTCCCCTCTAGCTAAACGACCAAAGACAGCAGCAACCATGGCCCCCGCAACCGAATCTGCTGCTGGCCCCGCTTCAGCTCCAGCATCAGAATCCACTACCACTCCCAGCGCAACCCCCACCGTCACCTCCCTCTCCCAATCCAAGGCTCCCCCTCTCCTGATCAAAAAGCTAGTTCCCACTGCCCGTGCTCCCACTCGAGGTTCAGCCTTTGCGGCAGGTTATGATCTATACTGCGCGAAGCCAATTGTAATTCCATCTAAAGGGAAGGGCCTCGTCGATACCGGACTGGCAATTGCTGTTCCAGAGGGGACTTGTACGTGTATTATATCACTATCTCCGAGTCCTGCGCGTGTATAAATTAGAATATAGGAAGCAATCCGATAATGCAGTTTTGTTGCCTATTAACTCTTCTGCCTGCTTGAATATAGACGGACGGATAGCACCTCGCAGCGGCCTCGCGTCGAAACATTTTATCGATACGGGTGCGGGTGTCATTGATGCGGATTACAGAGGCGAAGTCAAAGTTCTTCTGTTCAATTTCTCCGATACGGATTTTACAAGTATGTTTTTTTAATCTGTCTTTTTTTTTCGTCACTCTTTTCCCGGTACCTACCTCACACTATACAAACACCCGTCTCGTTTTATTTGTTGGCGGGATGAGGCTAACTTCTGAAATTTGTGCAACATATAAGTTAACGAGGGCGATCGCATTGCGCAATTGGTTCTTGAACGGGTATGTGACCTTGTGCTTAAAAGGAAAAAGAAAAAAATCCAGTGAGATAGGGCGGAAACATGGCTGGTGCTAACATTTCCAACTCCCAGATTTATACACCTGAAGTGGTGGAGGTAGACCAGCTGGAAGAGAGTGTCCGTGGCGCCGGCGGCTTCGGAAGCACGGGATAGATAAACATATATTGCACTCGGATCTTTTTTAGAAGGGGTTGAAGCGTGTATTTTCGTTAGAGGATAATATTTATGTGACAAATGACTGATGGGGTGCCTCGTTCCCGCTTTCGCGCGCAGTACAAAAGGATATATGGAAAGAAGAGATGAAACAATAGACTCAAGCGGGTGTTACCTACATGTGACCTGACCCGGACTAAATCTACCATGATATGTTGGCTCCAGCAGCTTGAGAGCTGGTTGTTTACTTTTGGCAGATGAAACGGACAAATGACGAATGCCTGAATCTAAATGTTCATGAGCTTGGATATTTGACGTTCTATACTTGAAACCAAAATATTGTTGAGCTTGTATTTGATGGTAAGGATGCGCCAAATCAGCCTGAGACAGTCGCAAGCCAAATATTCACGTGCGTGGAGTAATCCCTTTTCTGGTGATATCTGTCTAAATAAAAATAGATATATTCAACCCAAGAGTCTATGACATAGCCCGAATCCAAAAACGTGGACACATATCCATGCAACTATCACTCTCCATTCACACACCCGCCTTCCATAGTGCCCATCTACCCCACCCACCAGAAAGGAGTAAATACCAAAAAACATAGCGAAATAAACCAAACCTCCCAAACTATCTATCTATGTATACACATTCCTATCCAACCCCCTACCCCCACCAGCAACCCCTGCCAACCTGGTTACTAATATCACACCTTCCACTCCTCCGCCACAAACTCTACCCCCTTGGGCTTCAACAACTCCGCATTCCTCACAAGTCGTATCTCCGCCGCCTTCGTTTGACGAAGATACGCCCTCCTCTCCCGCGCCTCCTGCCGCTCCCCTTCCGATAGCCCCGCAAACTCGACTGCATCCTGCAAACGAGTCACCTCGTCATCGTCGGTCGGGTACCGTGCCAACTCGGCACTCCTCGCCGCCATGGTCTTCTCGAGGATGCAATGCATGCTTGCGAGGACCTTGACGGTGGACTGAGCAAGGGGTAGTTGGTTGGCGGGGACGAAGTCGGGAGACTGCCAGGACGGTGTGTTGCGGAGAAGGGGGGAGGATGAGGGGGAAGATGTGGATCGGAGCTGGGGCGGTACTGTTGGTTGTTCCAGATTACTACCACCGGTAAAAGCAGTGGTGTTTCTCGTGGGGTTTGTGCTACCGCCAGCTTTCGCATCAGCCTCAGCGTCCGCGTCAGCTGCAAAAACGGCCTCGCGTAGCCGTGCGACAGTCATTGCTGCAAACATGTCTCCCGTGCCGCAGAAGAAGCAGTCTAGACGGGGGACTTCGATTTTGAACAGACGCGGGCTCCCGTCGGAACGTGCGGTGGAGCCGATTATGGTTAGTGTGTCCTGGCGGCGGGAGCCCTGATTGATGGAACCGCTTTCTGCTGTCGTAGGGCAGGATATTGTGGAAGAATTAGAGGATGAGGTTGGTGGGAAGTGAACGGAGGTTATGATGATGTGTGGGATGTTGTATGTACGATGTAAGATGGTGATGGCGTCCGCGAGGGTGGAGAGCGATGTTATTTTTATATCGGAGAGGAGTCTGAGGTGAGTAGGTTAGATTTACGAGGGTCGGTACGCATGTTGAACTTTGAACCATGGGGGAAAGTTATAGATATAAAAGGGGGCATATATGGGCATTTCGAAAAATGAACATCTCCCTACTTACTCGGCTTCAAATTGGTTTGGCAATATTAAATCAGCATGAGGAATGATTTTCTTATACGCGGGCACCACGTCCTCATTCACGTAGATCTGCCCTTGGTCGCCCATTACCGGGTCGAGAACTAATATGAATAATCCTGTTAAGTATGTCCCATGCGAGAAGCACCAGCTAGAAGTAACAGAATAAGCGATATAGGAAATATATTCCATAAAAACGCACCCCAAAAGAATGATCCCGGTTTGTCGCGGGAGCCCCGCCGTAGGTCAAGGGCTATTTCGCCAATAGCGTCTACAGCTGCTGCGCTGGGCGCATATCCAGAGAGCAGGACATCGAAATCGGTCAGGTTGTTCAGCTTCAGGCCTTCGTAGAGAGCCGCGATCTCTTGTGCAGTAGATTTCGTGCCTTTCACATGTGCGTAGCCGGTATGATTACCTGTACATGTTTGGAAAACTGTGTCAGACAAAATGCGATTGCGCGATATGTCATACTATGCTGAATGTCGAAGTGACATATTTCCCAAGAAAGGGGGCATGTATTTTGGGAACCCTCACTAAAATGGACGGTATTTATTGCCGCGACATCGCATCCTAACGACTGCATGACGAACGTTGCCATCGTATTGCCGACATATCTGCATAGAGGAATTAGGACAGAAATCATTACACTTAGAAAAATGCACACAAAGCTCGGCAGGCTTGGTTTCGTCAATACTGTAGCATTGACATACAACCCAATGCGCATAGTTTCCTCTTCATCGCTATCAACTGAATAAGAAGCAGCAGAGCCCTCAAGTTTAAGTAGTATAGAATAGGGCAAATAAGCAAGTCGAGTAGATAGCGTACAAAGCTCATTGAGTCATAGCAGTTTTCACAGAAGAAACGGGACGAAGAAGTGCGAGGGAAAAAGCAGATTCAAACGCACCCATATGTAACCTTTATGCATGGAAAGTCAGTCACTGCCAGCCATAAAGTAAAGGGAGCATTTAGAGGATATGAAAGCAGCTATATGTGTCATACATGGCTTGCTATCGCCAACACCCGTGTTTCGGGTACCAGCGAATCGGTCGACATCTGAGAATGCCGTGGCCTATGAAAGCAGTCTGAAGGAGATGATACGTAGAAGTGATAAAAAAGGAAAAGATAGATAGGTATAATATATACAAAATAAAAATGTGTTCTTTAAAAAGGCTTACATATAGCTGAATTTTTTCTTTTCCAGGTTGAAAGCCGGGTGTAACCTTAAGATGGATGAGAAAGCGATTTGCCGAGTGTGGTCTACATTTGCGGGACAAGCTTAAATAGATACCCGATACCCTTAACTCTAGTAGTATGACAAAGAGCAACTAATAGGCATATCCACGATGTAACTGCCTCGAATATTCGATTGGAACTATGGCAGCATCCCACTGTAGGTTGGTTCGTTTCTCACTGTTCGAATTACTGTGCCTCCGAACTTTCATCCACCAATCTCCAAATTCCACTACCGAGCCACGATGCTCGCGCCTAGCACGCGATGATATTGGCAAGACCCCTATCGTCTGGCCATTAAAGGCTGAATAGCATAATTTGGAGCTACACCCGCTACATTAGGACTCTCAACTCCATAAATGCTTACACAATATACATGTTCTTGCCGTTCGGCTGTGGGCTGTTACCACGCCATTTCCATTCCCAGGTCAAACATTTGAAACTTTTGATATTGTGCCGGACCGGAGAAATGCGTATCCCCACCAAACGCGCTTAGTCACCATTTTTTCAATCGTCGACAAACAGATTTACGACCTCAATTGCTCTTTTACCTCTCTCTCAATTTACTACAACTCTCGGGTTCCACTCTTTAAATATATCTAAGCATTGAAGCCTCACGACTGTCTGTTCCGCCGCGATCACGTTTTCCATATAGCCATAATGGACCATATAGCCCCTATCACAGTCCTAATTTCAGGCAATGGATCGAATTTCCAGGCCGTCATTGACGCAATTCAGGCTGGAGAACTCCCCGCCAAAATAGTCCGCGTAATATCTAACCGGAGGGATGCTTACGGACTCGAACGGGCCAAAAACGCCAATATCCCTTCCCATTACCATAATCTCGTAAAGTACAAGAAACAGCACCCTACAACAGAGGAAGGGATTAAACAGGCTCGTGAGGAATATGACAAAGAACTTTCAAGATTGATTTTGGAAGATTCTCCCGAGCTCGTTGTGTGCCTGGGGTTTATGCATGTTCTTTCTCCCGCCTTCTTGGACCCGGTAAAAGGCGCAAATATCAAAGTCATCAACCTGCATCCCGCCTTACCTGGCGAGTTTACTGGTGCCGTAAGTGTTAACTCTACGTCTATATGAGGATAACGTCTACTATCTAGCTGTTTCCAATCATCTGGAATATATATATGCTAACCTACCTTAACTTGACTTATAGAATGCCATTGAACGCGCCCACGCCGCCTGGCTAGATGGAAAGATCGACCGGACTGGAGTTATGATCCACGATGTAATAGCAGAGGTAGACCTGGGACGCCCCATTCTGGTCAAAGAAATCCCTTTTATCAAGGGAGTCGATGAGGATCTAGATGCCCTCAAGCGGAGGATCCACGAGGTGGAGTGGAAAGTCGTTGTCGAAGGCGTGGGAATCGCAATCCGACAGCTCCATTCCTCTCCAGAGAACGGAGCGGACAACCATGGTTCACGAGGGTGAATTCGCATAAAATACTTGGTACATTTGTTCCTCAGACGTTGGTTTCATGGCTCCCCCGTCCCGTCTCTCGTGCGCTCCCGTCGGGAATGGGAGTAATGAAAAGGGGAAGTTAGGTTGAGGGGAAATTAGATTGAGGGAAAATTCGAAAACATGCTCGCAAGACGAAATTATGAACATTTTTGAATCCCGGGCATTAGCATTCCGAGCATATTATGATTACACCATGTGCTTGCGATTGGCGGGACGTTCACAGAATTGACCGACGACAGATCATATGCACCATTTTCGCCTCGCTTCCTAGCAGGGCCAGGTTAGCATTTGGGGCAGCGTTGGGCAGCGTTTGGAATTGATACTTGCTGGTGGGAATAGTACCTCTCGCTATATAAGCCCGATTGGATTGTAAAGCAAACAACAAGGAGAAAAGCCAAAACTTGCATGAAAGCAGAGACGGACTCATAATTATTTTCCGCGTCGAATACTTTTGATCAGTGGGTCAATATGTACCAGCAGCAATAATAATAGAGCGTTGATATGATATCATTCTTTCGTTGTTTCTGGGACTGCTAGGTTAATTGTTTGTTCATCTTAAGGTTGCCATTCCTAGAATCGCGCGAAGATAGTCGCTGATGGATAACTCTATAATCCCCAGGCTGTTCTCCGTCTATGAAATATTGTCTTTATAAAGAGGGAAATGTGGTGAGCGGGCGCATATTTGGCCTAGCCTGGTCCACAGGCTTCGTGCGTGCAAAACGCAATCGCCGAGGTAACAATGACATAACAGGACATAATAATGTTTTCGTAAGGGTTAAACCTTTTGTTTTGTATATTTAGAATGAGTGGGAGTCTGCCCGTAACGGAAATGTAGAGTACACCGAGATACCGGCGGAAAGGTGCTTGGCTGCATGGCCACGTAGTGAATGTTGTATAGTACCTGCGCATATATAGATGTATGAATGCAGGGAGTATACATATTGGCTCCTAGGGTTGTGAAATTGGTAGGGAAGCGAGGCGCCGATGCCATAGGTACAAGCTCCACATGGAATGTGCTTGTTTTTTGAAAGCTGCAGCGACGAAGAGTAAGAGAAAGAGCACGATGCACATAGCTTAGTCTCGCACACATGCCTCGTTGGAGCATCTGATATCGACGCTCGGTTTGCCTCCCCTGTCTGCCTGTCGAATGGAGGCCGAGATGATAGGTTGGGGGATGCAGCGCGGATTCTGCCCCGCGCTCATTAGGTCCTGATGCGGGCATTGAGGTTAGAAGGAATGAACAGATCTATGGAGGCGATGTGTGCGATGTCTGGGCCTAGTCAGGCAACCATCAACATAATATCTTGGAGTTGATTGAGCAAGGCGAGGTTGACAAGATGGACTTACACGCTCCGTTCTCAGCAATGGCTTTGAAGTTGTTGATGTCAACATTAATAATGGAGCCTTGAATGGTTGCACTGCCAAGAAGTCAGCCCAGCCATTCGCAGCTCAACCCTTGCAACAACATCCCCTTGAGACAAAGAACAGTTTGATTCTCAGCCAGCTCTCGAATCTCAAGGAGAATAATACCAAATATCCGCAGAGGGATTCTGTGCTGGCGTCCCAATAGTGTGCGGGTACATCCGGCGCTCTGCACTACTGGAGAATCGTCCTCTCGCTTTGGCCAGCCTCCCTAACTAACCTGGATGATGGCCCAGGAGAATATTTCCTCTCCGAATGCTGATGGGCCCAAGGCATAGGCTATTGGTCTAAGTGCGCCATAGATCATTTCGCGTAACAAGCCACAAATCACGCCTTGCGGCGGCAGTCCAGGTCGGTCCAAGGGTCTTGAATAAGACTCAAATAATTATCCAGCGCACAGTGCTAAAGCATGTGTGCATTTACTTGTGGCTCTGTGAGTGTGCTCTGAGTGAAACCCAGCTGACTCTGCACACAACCATGCATTTCGCAACTGCTTGGATCATGCATGGATCCTTCCAGCGCCGTGTATACCATGGAGACACGCATATTCGCTAAATCAAAAATCCTAGGAGCAAAGTAGGGCAATTTCAACATGAGCTTAAGCAACTGTTGAGTGAGTGAGGTGATGACTCGCTTACTCGGTTTCTAGATCGCGGGTGTCCTACTAGTTAACTAATCCGTACAGAGTACCGATTACTCCGTACAAGAGGTGGATTAAAACTACACCGGAATTCTTGATATTGTTGGGTTGGGATTCTGAGCTTTTCTCACATCATCTCAAGCCCAGAAATATCCGTTGTAACCTTCGGAGAGCCGCAACAAACAAACTGGAGGATATAACAGGCCTCTAAAATTTTGCCCAGCGACAGACGACCAAGGATTGTTTAATTATAGACACATCCAATCACAACCCTTAAAAGGCACGGGGAATCCAACTAACCATTCTGCACCGGGCACAAGAGGAATCTGTCATGCATAGGAGATTTGCCCTTGTGACGGAATATCCCTAGGTGGTTGGCCTGTGAGCACTGAGGGCCCATCCTTAACCCGGCGATAACCAAGGAGTCAAAGACATTGGCCGTGAAGACCATGCTCTTCATACTCATTACTCGTCCGACGTCAATATCGCCAATACCTCCAATCTATAATATTTGGGCCGAATAGATAATACAATAAATTTTGAGGGCGACTGGAAATATCGCAAAAGAAAACGCCAGAAATATTTACAAATAAAGCCGGAAGAGAGTTCACCTTGTCCGCTTGGCTTGAGGCTGAGGCCATCATCTCCAGACCTCAGATATTATTATAATACAATACTTATAATAATAATAATATACTCGCTCTCTTCTGGAATCATATCTTCCGCCGTCTTACATAGTTAGTTAGTTACCTTTGACATCGCGCTTTAGCAACCCACCAAGTTCCAGGCCATCACAGACCCCCCGCCATTTAATTGCTCTTGCTGGGCGTTGACGTTTAACCGCTGGCAGACAAAAATCCCTCCACCTTTCTTTATCAAACGCCGGGGGCCTCTGTGTTTTGTTCTCCCCGTGCGCGCAATAAATTACGGCCCGCTTGCGGCTTTTTGTTTTTCTCTCCCCTTTCGATATATGCCAGCCCGACAAGACAAGACCCTCAACCTGGCCCACGTTCAATTCTTCTGTTCCTTTCTTGGAGCCGCTCACAGCAGGAGAGACACCACGGATGCCTGCGGTTTCCTTTCGCGGGCTCAACTCACAGATGTGATACAGTCAATCTCCTCTCGTGTTGTTGATTTGCAGCTGTTCTACTTCGCGCCACCACCACATTCATTGAAATTTCCACTCGTTATATATTCCATGAATGCTCGCTCGATATGTGCGGTTGACATCTGAATCCAGCCCTGAAGAGCATTCCCACAATCGTTTTACTTTGGCTTTTGGATTATTTTTCTTCAACCTTATTTATGTCTTTGCCGCGGCGACGGCAGAGACTCAGACCTAACTGGCGGTGTCCAATGCCAGCATTAACGCTTTATTCTTCTTCTCTCTCAATGTCACTTTTGACTTGTTTTCTGCTGGTCGTCCTGTGGTTGCCCTTAGCATCGGCCACACTACCAGCTTCTCCAGCCGTTGCTACCCTTCCTAGCGTTATTAGTCGGATCCATTATTTATTGATCGCAAATAACAACCCTGGAGGTGATCTAGGGAAGATCATCGTCGATCCACATCCGCCATCCCTCTCTGCACAAGTATTCAGAGATGTTCCTTTACAACGACGAAGCTCAGTTGTAGATAGAGTAATGGATGAAAGCAATGACAAGGACGACGAAACGACTTCAACTACCACCACTGATTATCCGGTAACAACAAAAACTGCGTCCCCTCCATCGGAGACGACGGGGGATCCTTCTTCAACTTCTTCCCCCTCAGGAGCGGCGACTTCCAAACCAACCGAAATAGGCTCACCTACTGAGAAGACTAAATCCCCAACCCCAACCGAATCAGACAATAAACCTCTCCCAAGACCCTTCGACAGTAACCTGGGATCTAATTTTACAAACCCCGCTTGCGAAGGCTTTTTCCACCGCTTCCTCGGCAACACTTCCTTCCAGGACTGTCTCCCCGTTTCCCTCCTACTCCAATCTTCTCTCTCGTTCTTCGAAGCCTCGCGCTCCGTCGTCCGCCTTGCCCGCACCCTCGATGTCGCCTGCTCCGTGCCCCGGGACTCCTGCAATGCGCTCATGAGCGACCTAGCCACCAAACTCACCTCCAAGGAGAATTGCGGCCACGACCTCGAACGTGAGCAACCGATTGTCATCCAGGCACACAACGGCCTCCGTTCCTACGGAGCAGTCCGTTACGCCACATGCCTCAAAAGCCCAGACACGGACAATTACTGCTTCTCCGACGCCATCTCCAACGCCACTAATCCGTCCAATGCGTTCATCTACTATTTGCCCCTGGGTATGTCATTACCTGGGTCCAGCCGGCCAACCTGCAACAAATGTCTGCAGGCCACGATGCAAACATTCTCGAATGCAGCGACGACCGATAATCAGCCCATCTCGAGGACCTATCTCCCGGCCGCCAATCAGATTAATATTGAATGCGGGCCGTCATTCGTGGTCACGGCTGTGAAGCTTGGGTCGGAGAATGGTGCTAGTGCGACCGCGCGGCTCATGCAGGGGTCTTCGTTGTTTGGCTTCAATTTGATAGGGATGATGGCTTATATATTGCTCTTCTGTGTTGGGATTCCTCTTCTTGGTAATATTCTATGATAATGTGACTTTGTTTTTATTCTTGTCTTCCTCTTCTACTTTCGCTTTCCATATTTGTATAGTTCAATATTGAACTTTTTGATTATAATTTTACACATATTCTTTTCCCCAACTATTTTCTTGGGATATGACTGCATTGCGCTTGGGTGCTATTGAGGGATAACTTGCTTTTTCCGTTGTATATATTTGCAACCTTTTTTTATTTTTTTTTTATTTTTTGAGAGATTTTATCATTATTTATTACTTACACTCCCTCCCCATATTCCACATTTTTTACAATATATCTTCTAGAGGTCGCCCACCCCAACACCCTGATGTGATCCAACCCATCGACCCATTTCCCTTTCACCACATCTCCTCGATCGAGCTGCTCACTTTACGGAATAATCGGAAAACGGTGAGTGGGCCACGAGCACAATTAATGGATCCCTGGTTAAACACATGGCTTGTTGTCAACGGTTACACCGCACCATATATATATCCATATTCGCGAGCACAACATGTCTGCCGCCGAAATCGACATGTTACTATTTGAAATATGTGATATTATTCCCCCCCCCCTCCTTTTTTTTTTTTTTTAGTGCATCCATTCTGCATTCACATAGCAGTTCCTCCCGCTCAAAACTCCCCCCTCTCCTTGTTGTGTACATGTATATGTAGTCACTAGTAGATAGACGGAAGAAAGGGGAAGGGTTGAATTCGTGTCCTTGGCCTGTTCAACAGGGACAATGTGCAGTGCGGACAGCGATTGAATTTACCGCATGGCGCGATGCAATCATCTTCGTATCATGTAGTGTCCATGTGCCAATTACGCGGGTTAGATAATTATCCTGCCCCGAATATACCTATAACCTCTCAGCTCCAGTTTCTTTTCTCGCGTCATATAATAAATGATGCAACAAGCCCCTCGGCATGTCAATTTCAGTAAATACTCCCCTTTGTGTCAAAACAGAAGGAGGCAGTGCAAAATGATAGATAAAGTAGGGGAGAAACACTCTATCTTTTCTCGTCACCTCTCAGAAATCTAGCAACTGAAAAATAGAGAAATCTAAAGACAACTATAATTTCATAAGAAATTCCAATCTTCAGAATCTACTCACCAGTTCATCCGTTCTTGCACAACGTATCTGTTAACTGGTGCTTCTTAGCGCTTTCAGGCTTTCAATGGGGTTGAGTGCCATCCAATATATTGTCGAATATTTCCTCCACCAAAAGCCTGAAGAGACTCAGTAGTATATATCACAACCACTTTTACCTCTCCTTCCAAAGCGCTGTATAGCCGGCTACGTGGAAACATATGACGCAAACGGTTTGTAACTTGGAACCTTTCTAACATATCCGACATGCATCTCGAATAAAACTTGGAGAGATATGAGTTATTGCTAGTTAGCGTCGAAAGTGACGGATGATGAACCGGATATAAACGGCGCCCACACGCCGACGGCGTGCCTGACACCGTTTTCCAGTCCTTTACCTTCTGTCGCTGAGGGTGGCACACACCTCCAAAAGCCCATAGAAAAAAGGAAGCTGAAGATAGCGCGGAAAAAATTCGATTGGCCCTCGGATGCGCTCGTATCTGGCGTTAGGTTTCACCCATAGTCGTGTAAGCACATCAGCTCATCCATCATAGGCACTGAGTCTAGACGCACTTGGAGAGGCAGCTTTAGACAGGGTATTGTCACGTCCCCCTTGGACTCACAAGAGAGAGACTAGATGAATATTGGTCCCTAGTCGTCCCTCTGCAAAAGCCCCCTTTAGTTAATAAGGGGAGTCTGCGGGAATGAATGAGGAGGTTGGGATCCATGTAACCATAGGCTTTGCCGTACCACGTATATTGTTGTAGGAAGCCCAAGATGGCCAAAATAGACCAATGCAAATTCGCACGTCAAACGCGTTGACTCTTTTTCTTGATGTCGATCGTGCTGCACATGGACGGCTCAGGGTTGAACTTGTTGAAAGTGGAAATGAAAATAGGAAAATCTTTCAGATGTAGTTAATAGTAGTAGCCTATGTAGAAAGAGACGGTGTAGCCTGTAACATTTCCACCTTGCAGTATATTCCAATATTAAAAACTATTATTTCAATCGTTCATCCGCAAATCGAAACATGGGTGGGATCAATAAACAAAAGCACAACATTCAATTGGATGATCAGATAGATGTATGGATGAGAGAAACATCTGCAAAACAAAGGGAGGAGGGATGATATAACACTAGTGAGAATGTACTAGAATAACATTGGTTCTTAAGGTTTATGCATGGTAGATGCGAGGCAGGAGGGTCATGGCTAGTTGCTGTATATATGGATTATATATATATATATATATGAAATATACGAAATAGATAGCACGGAGAGAGGGTGTGGCAGGATTATCATGTTGAACTCAAGCGCGGGATGCAGTTGTCGTCACAAGCAACAGCAGAAAAAACTGGACATTAGCAGGAAGGATTATGGAAGGGTGAAAAAAGAAGATTGAGATTGTGTTTCGAGCGGTAAAAAAAACAAGCGCAGTCATGGAATAAAAATGCATGTTTCATATGCAGCTTGTATCGGAGTAATAATAAGTATGTGGACACTTTGCCCTAACAAGAAGAGAGAGAAAAAAAATACGCTTAGCTTCTCCTGGACCATCCCGACCCGGATGAATCGTTCTGTAGATCTCCATCGGGGCTGCTTTTCTCCGACTCTTTCTCTCTTTTTAATCTAAAATAAGCAAGTTTTGTGAACCGGCTTAGCTGTGTCCAAAAATGGCGGCCGGCTTCGTGCGCAGAAATACGGTCTAAAAGATTGATAACAGCTTCTCGTACGGTGGGATTGGGGTGGAAAAGGCCCATGGAGATGTAAAACAGGCCTGCCTGACTTTCCGGAGTTACAGTCAGAAGCTGGCATATGGAATTATAGTCTTGGCAAACCTGGGAGAGGGCAAGATAGATCTGTGCTGAGTCGGCGTGGCTTAGTTTAAGAGACCGCAGCCTATCATGATGGTGATGAATGTCGATGGATTGAACAGGCCTTCCCGTCAGATAGAGTGCCGCAGTATCCTGGATGAAGTAGTAATACGACCGAGTGTTCCTCCAGCCTTCGATTCGAGATACCCAAGCAGTCAGCTCACGCTGTTTGGTAACATCGTCGGGCCAGACATAGCCATGCCCGCGCAGAGATTCGGAAGGCCCAAGCTGGCCGCCTGGTCCACTGTCCACGGAATCCTCCCCAGGGGCCATGATATAGAGTGCGGTGGCTCCGTATACGGTTTGCTCAAAAGTAGCGGACATCCGGGTGAATTTAGTGATATAAGCCCGCCACTTTGCGCGGATTGCTCCTTCTCCGTGTCGCGACGCAACGCTTCGGAGGATGTCATCCATAAAAAGAGAATCGCCAGTTAGGTCACTTGATGAGGACGCAGAATTGAGTACTGATGACTGCGTGGGTAAATTTTGCTGTTGGAAATATAGAGAGCCCTCTGTAACTGGAGCTGGTTCGATACGACTGCTTATCTTCATACGGCCACTCGGGAGATCGCATAGAAGATCCCACCATTCGTGATGGTTTGCAAAAGCTGGATTGGTGACACCGGCCACAAATCCCGGGACTTTCAAGAGTTCATCGATTTTAGTCAGATCGGTGTAAGGGAACGCATGCCGCGTAAAACCTCGGAGAATGCCTCCCGATGCTAAAGAACATGCGGCGAGAACCGCCTCAGCAACCTCTCCAGACGGTCGATTGTGACCCAAAAATATAACGCGTTTTTGAGTAAGCAAAGCATTGACCAAGACAATAATAGGATGCGTGTATGCTCCGCTGCTGGTAAGGTGGGGGTGCAACCCAAAGGGCTGAGGTGAACTGGCGTGGGGAGCAGAAAATATTTGTATGAGTTTAATGAGAGAGAAGTCGCCGACAGTTTCGGGCGAAATAGCTGATGGAACTTTGACTGGGATTGCAATATCGTTATAAATAATTTTGGACTCAAATTCATGGGTATCTCTGGGCAGGGTGTATTTCGTAGACGGAGTGGAGTGCTTTTGGGGGGATCCCTCGCTGTCACGAAGGAACTGTTCATCCGCCAATCTTTGCTTAATCATTTGCTCGAATTTCTCAATGAACATATCCTTTGAGTCACTAGCCTGCAGGATATGTCGTTCTAGGTAGGTAAATCGGGGTAACAATGAGAGATCCATTGCATTTAGTGAGTTATACAAGGCGGCCAGTGTTTCTGGGAAGGGAGATTTAAAATAATCTTCCAATGCCAGCAGGAGTAAAGGCTATATGGATTGATTAATAAGCTTGGAAAGATCAGCGGAAAAGTGGTGTGTTGCATTGTATCACAAACCTTATAGATATGAAGAAAAGAATGCCGTGTACATATGGCCATAGCTTTAACCACAGCTCCACTAGAACGACATCAGAGTCACATATAATGAACTGAAGATAGATGGAGCCATATCACATACCGTTTTACTGATGTATCTTGTTTCGTGTTGACAAGATTTAATACATACATAAGCGGTGGGCCTTCCCCATTCTCGTCGTCATCGTCATCTTCATCAACCACAGATACCTCAGAACTGTCGTCGTTCAGACCCCCATTTTCTTGACTAATATCATTATATTCGGTCTGTTGGCCTGCAGTGCGTTCCACATATTCATTCTCTTCCTCCGACCCAGCATCCTTGTGAAGGAAAAATATGGTCCAATCTTGACTGCGAACGTGTGTCTGATCTGGCAACATGAGTTCCGCTAACATGTGTTCATCTCCGCTGATCGCATTGGGATATTGATGCTCCATAATGGGGCCACGGTCGACATGGAACGAGGCGACAAGTATATACTCGACATGTAGCTCGGGAGAGTCTAGAGGGTACTGGGATTTTAGTCTCCGTTGCTTCGCCTGGAAGCTGGTGTACGATTGGGTAGAGAGCGGGCGGGAGGACGAGAATGAGCTGTTTGGGGATCGTCGACGTAGAGAAGCCTGCGAAGGGAGTTTTCGAGGGACATTGCTAGCGGATTGGCTCGAGGAAGCAGCGGACGTTGGAATGGATGCAAAGGAAGTCCGCCTCTCACGAGACGAGCCGTTTGTACCAGGGCGATGGGAGATAGCACTCATGATTGGAATAAATAGAGAAGAGTATCGCGCCGTCCAGTGGGGAGGGCAGTCGCATATTTATTCACGTCTGACGATGCATGAGGTTTTTAAATAATGGCATCGCGACCACGTTAGCGGGTAAATATTTATTTAACGTAAATATTATGACGGGCACCGCTGGGGTTGGTCAAGAAGAAGGTTCAGGGGCAGCTGGGCACAATTCATAACGCACCACCGTTTCCATCCACTCGCAAAAACAATTCGATCAAACCATGGCCCTGAAAACACTATAATTGAGAAAAGGAAATAGAGAGAAGGTAGTACTCCATGATCCAGCAGGTTTCAGGAGCCAGGAGGAGGAGAGGAGCAACAACGTTCAATCAGCCGCAATCTGACTTCTCCCGGACTTTTGGTCTGGCTTCGCTCTTCGATGTTTCCGGAGAGTGCACGTGCCACCGAGCCTCACCGCCGGATTATCTTGTGTCCGGGTGCGGGGAAACGGTGGATAATCCTTAATCCGATTGTTTACTTCTTTCCGATTTTGGACAGACCTGAAGTATGGGATGGGATGGCAACGGCAGCTGCAACAGATACTGATCAGACTTAACAATTTTTGGTTGACAAACATAGAGAAGGATTGATTTTGAATACGATAATAATACTATATCTGAATTTTCCTGGTTCGAAAAACATAGTCATCGTCATCATCATGGTATGTACCCGTTTGCTTATTTCCTTCTGTTTTTTCCCTCTCCACTAAATGCCATGTCTCTATATCTAGGTCACACCCAACACGACCCCCTACAAACCCTCTCCTCTTTCCTTTGGCTCTCCTCGTACTTCTCCCTTCCAACGTCCTTCCGTTGCTACGTCTCCTAACACGGGCATTCGTCCCAATACGCCCGGAAGCCCTGGCAGCAAAGGGCCAACGCCTGTCCAGTCCCCGAGCAAACTAAAGCAGTCACACATCGTAGAGGATGGATCCGTCTTCTCAGATAGTCAGATATCACCATTAGTTTCAGTGCGCAGGGAAGTCGCAGCGTCACCAACTAGAGCATCTCACGGTCGAAATGAGAGCACATCTTCAATGATGGGATCGAAGTTGCCAGAGAGATCAGCTGTGAACGGTGACATGCTGAGCAGATTGCCACAAGCCCAACTACGTGAAATGCGAGAGGCGTTTCAAGTTCTAGATCGCGATAACGACGGGCAGGTCAATAGAGAGGATGTTGCCGATATTCTGCTGAACTTAGGTAGTACATGCCCTACTATATTATTCATCCCGCCCCGTATTTTATTCATGCCGTCCAAGAGCATTTCTCACATAAATTATTTCTTGATGTTTAGGACAAGACTCCTCCTGCACAGCTACTTCTCCCTATTTTCCTTCCGGGGCCCCACAGACTCTTAATCTACACACGTATCTAAACTCGATTGCGAACCTACTCGCTCCTCTTTCGTCTCCACGGGAACTCCTCAACGCCTTTGCGGCTTTTGACGAAGATGATAGCGGCGAGATAGATATGGATGAGCTTCGCGACGCCCTCCTTAATACAATCCCCGACGCAGACGAGAGTCCCCTGACTGAAAGAGAAGTCAGAGAAGTAGTTAATGGCTTTACCGGACGAAGAGCGTTTGGATCGAAAGGGGCAAAATCAGGAGGTTTTGGAGCAGGAAAAAGATCGGAGGTATTTTGTTATCAGGAATTTGTTGAGAGCCTGACTGGCGGTACAGCAATTGCGAGTGGTGTTGGACATGGGCATGATGACAAAGGAACAATGAATAATGACTAACATCATATTATGTACGAGATAACATTTCATGTCATGCTTGGGTTTGCAGAGGCGTATTGGTGTATTTGGGTTGAGCGAGTTTCATCATTGTTGAGTGTTTCCTGCGCTTTAGGGATTGGTCTACATTTTCGGGGTTTTACTCCCCGTTCTATAGTTTGAGGAATAAACAATTGGATGCATGTCTTATCAACATCCATAGAGTATAGTAACCATTGTTACATGAGCACAATCCCAGGCACAGATAATACAGTTTAGTTTCCCACGGTAATTCGGTGGGGCACGGTGACGAACCTTAACCTTGTTAGTTAATCGCGTCGCGTGTATTATTTAAGCACGGCGCCAAGACAAGCGCCAACCACCGATGTTGACGCCGATTTGAAGTTCCCCACAGCAGCATCGATCAACATCAACGCCAGCGACTCTGCCAGGATGAAGGCTAGACAAACGAAGCTGCCACAATATACAGCCATTGCAACCGATTCACTCACAACAACAATAACCACTTCTCCCTTTTAATCAACGCCCACTTTCACCCAAGAACCATGACTTGGTCCAGTTCCTCTCTATCCTGGCATCACTGATACCGATACGAGCGTCTTCAATTACTGTTCTCGCCGCAGCCTCCAGCAAGAATGAGCCCAAAAGGTTTTTCTCAGTTCCAGTTCTCGCCACCATCAGGTGCTCCACCATCACCCCAGGCCACTCGAACCCTCCGTAGATACCAATCACATCAAAGTCTCTCATCGCATTCCCCAACTTTCCCACCTCAACCCCGTCTACCCCTCCACCGCAATATCGCCAGCCACCGGGAGCGTACAGAAGAAAATGCGACCTCCCAAAATATGCAACATGTGCCAATGACACGTACCCGAACTCGAACTCGATCGAATAGCGATGTTACTGCTAATAGTCTTGCCGCTTTCCAGCAGCAATATCAGCAGTACCACGAGCACCACCAACACCAGCCTCATAAGCGACCGACTGGCGGAAGAAAGTCAGGGTCATTGGGACTCCAAGGGAAGCGGTCTGGTTTGGATGCTTTGCTAAGGGAAGGTCCACCCGGAGACAGCATTGCAGGTGGCTTACAGGACCTAAGATATCTTGTTCTGTCCAATAGAGTTGATTCTGACAGTGATGGAATGGTATGATATTTTTACGTCATTTGAAATAATCAATCATGTAGCTTACTGGTTGACACCATTGCCTCAGTCCCCTCATCGCATTTACCTTTGGCTGGCGCTTCTCAACGTTGCACCTCTGCCAACAGATGAATATCTTTCGCTTGTCCATCGAGGGCGTTCTCCGGCATATACAAAAATCCGCAATGATACATTCCGCACGTTAGCTACAGACCCTCTTTTCAAGCGCCGTGTCACAGAGGCGAGTTTGATTCGCCTGCTCAATGCCGTTGCCTGGAAAATCCACGACTCGAAGGAAGAAACCGCAAAACTTTCCTCCTTATCCCAACCATCATATCATCCCAGAAACCCCTCACCAGAGCCCCCGCCGTCCACAACAGATGGTTTCTCCTCAGCCCCTTGTAACACTCCTTCTACAACTTCACATGCAACCTCTGAATCCGCAATCTACGTGCAAGGAATGAATGTTCTTTGCGCGCCATTTTTATACGCCTCTAGGAGTGAAGTAGAAGCATTTGCTCTTTTTCATTATTTCGTCACCCGAGAATGCCCTGGGTATGTTAGAGGCACCATGGACGGGGTACACAAAGGACTTAAGCTTGTGGATAGATGTTTGGAAGTCGTCGAACCCAAACTAGCAAACCACCTGTTTAGGAAGGGAATGTATGCTGAATTGTATGCATTCCCCTCCGTCCTCACGCTATGTGCCTGTACCCCGCCTTTGCCTGAGGTCTTGCACCTCTGGGATTTCCTTTTCGCTTACGGACCGCACCTAAATATTCTATGTATTGTTGCTCAGCTAATTAGGTTGCGGGATACAATATTGGCAAGCCCAAGGTATGTCTAGGGACTAGCGAACCAAGATTTCTGGCTTGACTACTTACCATCTCCCCTCCCCTTTAACGCAGACTTTTTTTTTTTTTTTCATTTGCTAACATTTTTTCTTGTAGTCCAAACAAAATTCTACGCTCGCTTCCGGCACTAGATGCCAAAGAAATCATTGCTCTTACCGTCTTGATAGTACGAAAGATACCTGACAACCTGTACGAGGAGCTTGTTACCCATGCTCAATAACACTCCCCCACCTATAAGAAACACTTTCGCATAGATTTCCTCTTTTCCCGCTTTTCCATTTTCTCGATCTATTTTTTGATTCCTCCATCCCAAGGGGTTCTGTTGATACTTTACTACTTATCTTTGGTCCCCATTTCTTGACCCAAATGCCTCAACATTGCTTATTTGATGGTTATTTTCATTTCTCTCAATAAGTTTTTTTAAACTTGTACCCTGTTGTCTTTGCCTAGTTTTATGCAAAGCTCGGGGATTTAGTAGCCCGGATGACTTGACACAAGGGAATATTTTCTTCGTTTGTCTGAGTGGATGAAAAAACAGACTATACATGTATATTATACTATAATGCTGCTGATGATTATTATGAAAATATAATGAGAAAGATGGGCTGGGGTTATTTAGCTGTCAATATCAGTTTCTCTCACTGACTTTTAATATATTGTGTAATCGGTAGTTAAATCGTTGGACAGGATATAATCCTAGTATGCAGGGTAGCGGATTAAATGTAAGATTTATTTCTAAACTCAGGATGGAGAACAGCCGTAGCAAAGAGACGAAAAGGGGGGAATGCAAAGATTATGTATCCAAGGAAAAGAACATATTCACCGTCTAATATACCCTACCTTACCTTTCGCCCAAGTCTATCTGTTTCTCCTCCCACACGCACCTTTCACATCGACAGGCACCTCCCAACGCTCCCATGGCCCACTCTCTCCTCTCCTTTACCCCCAAGCCCACATCACAGTAATGATTCAAAATCTCTTCCCCACGCTTAATTCCCGCCCACTTCTCATCGCCCGAATCCGCGCCCTTCCTCCCACCCCACTTAACCCTCTCATCCTCCCGCCTAACCGTGAACGTGATCTCCCCACCCCACTCCCAACGGACGTTGGGGTCACACGAATGGTTCGCCAAACACCATAGCGGGTGTACAGCAGAGACCTCCGGCCCGCCGTCCCATGTCGACAGGCGGCCGGACGCCGTGCCTCGGAATTTGGCGTAGAGAGTGTTTAGCACCCAGGTGTCGTAGGTGGCCAGGGTGGCGAAGGGATCCAGACCTATCTCCTCGAGGATGCGGGTTGGTTGGAGGATTGAGAGATGGAAGGAGAAGGGGAGCGTTGCGGAAGGGGGTTGGAGGTTGGTGGTGTTGTTATTGTTACTCGATGAGGATGCCGTTGGATGAAGCATGCCGTCATCCAGCGGGTGGAAATCGCCCCAGATATACTTCACCTCCGGTAGGTCTAATGGATGTATTCCCTGTGTAGCAGCCATGGCAATCGCGCGGCCTAACAGAAGCAGGTAAAGGTAATCAGCTTTGTCTTTGGGATCCTGTATGTCCTTCCCGATGGACTCCAGGCCCTCTTGTCCGCACTCAGCCGCGTGGTAGACTTCCTGGGCGAGATCGTGGCATTCTTGAGTGCAGAAGATGGTATCTTCGCAGTCTCTGCAGGCAACGGAAGAATTAGCCGCAGAGAGATCGGGAATCGGTCCGTTACAGGCATCACATAAGTTATCGTGTAAACGATTCGTGGCAGTTAAGAGGGAGGATTCGCGCAGGAATGTCTCGCCGGGGGCGATATCCTCGGTAGCTACAAGGCCAAGTTGCACGGAGGCTTCTTCTTGTTCCTGTTCTTCCTCCTTACTCGATGAATTTCCATCAATTGTGTTGTGGTACAGCGCAGGCAACGCGACAGCACGCACTTCGCACTTGGGCGCTATTTTCTTGAGCCTTTCATTAAGGAGTTGCAAAGTTTCAGGCGCGCTGCGATCTGGCTCGTGTGTATTCCATGGATAGAGAACTCGCCTCGCGCGTCCTTGCGCATCAAGGTCAGCAGGCTGGAATCTGGCCAGCAGCCCCTCGTCGGTTCCTTGGTCTTGAACATTAGCAGAACCTCCACGCCCTCTCTTCAGCTGTCGCGACCGCTGGCGATCTACAAACGAGCGCTTGATGATAGAAATTTGTTCTTCAAACACGCTCAGGCTTGATTTAAGCTCCGAGTCCGGGAGATCCATGGCCTGAAGGTAGAAGTTATATGCGTCTCTCATGCAGCCGCACTGAACGAGACTCCTGACAAGCAATATGTACACATGTCGTATATTTTCCCTATATTCGTCTTGAGTAATTGATTTGAAGCCCTCTTCCTCATCTTCATCTTCGTCTTCATCTTCTTCCATGTGCCCGTCCTCATCTGCATCATCATCATTGTAATTCCCGGATTCGTCATGATCACTTCCATCACAGATACTTATGGCGGCAACACCATCCACAAGCCCAGGCGAATCTGTTAATTCCACGGCATCGAACTCCACTTTTTTGCGAGCCCTATACTCGCTAGAATCCGGATCAACCACCGCCTCAAATAGAGTCAACGCACGATATGCATCCGCCGCCGCGAGGTCAGGATACCCAAGCTTCAAATGTATGATCCCGCGCTGAAGGTGGCGCATGGGATTATGAGGATCCACATACAGCAGAGCCGTGGCATCCTCTCGTTGCATAAGGAGAGCTAAACCAGGGTTTTTGCCATCATTCAGGCTGTCATGGCCGTTGGACTTGGTTTTGACAACCATCTTGCACAGTTGGATCTTGTTTTCACGGACAGGAGAGAAGGGATAGGTGAGCTGAAGATGTTGCGGGACTGGACATCTCCTAGATACTGGGTATTTTCAAGAAGATAAGCTCTTGTCCGTTCTTAAAGGCAGTAGTAGCCTTTCTCTTGGTAGATTATCAATATATCTACACTGGCCCCTCAGCTTGCATGCCTACAAGGCTATCTCAATGTTGGCATAATCCTCCAGTTGCTGATATCGCAAAACAATTATTATCTCCATCAAAAGCCCCAGGATGCAATCGGGCTATGAAATGGTAATTTACGTAGAAATAAACCGCCTTGTCTGGGAGGGGGAAACCGGTTTTTTTCTTTTTTATTTTTTTTCCAATATCATGTGACCTGTAAACCCTCTCAAGGCATCTAACTCGTTGGGGCTGGGCTGTGAAGTCCGACTCTGCCACCTCCTCGTGGTGCAGCCTGGTAACATCATCAAGGTGATGGCTAAGAGCAGA